>WJFF01000033.1:150531-166633 GCA_011800825.1 Fonsecaea pugnacius | reverse complement strand
TTCGAGGGTCTGGCTAAGAGCCTGAAGAACATCCTCGGCGATAAGGTTGAGAAGGTCGTTGTCTCTCACAAACTCGTCGGCTCTCCTTGCGCCATCCGAACCGGCCAATTCGGTTGGTCTGCCAACATGGAGCGTATCATGAAGGCACAGGCACTGCGCGATACTTCCATGTCCTCCTACATGTCCTCAAAGAAGACATTCGAGATCTCGCCCAAGTCGCCCATTATTCGTGAGCTCAAGAAGAAGGTCGAGACCGATGGCGAGAACGACCGCACCGTCAAGTCCATCACCCAGCTTCTCTTTGAGACCTCTCTGCTCGTCTCCGGTTTCACCATTGAAGAGCCAGCCAGCTTTGCCGAGCGCATTCACAAGCTTGTGTCCCTCGGTCTGAATGTGGATGAAGAAGCAGAGACTGCCGAGGAGAAGGCCGCTGAAGAGGCCCCTGCTGCTGAGGGAGCTGGCGAGAGCGCCATGGAAGAGGTCGACTAGACAGTTTCTCTCCCGCGGCATAGATGTTCCATCGACGAGATCTCAAAAATTCTTGAGCGACTGTCTTTGTGTCATCCCTATTGGCGTTCCGGTGTCAGACAGACGTGGTTGCCCTCACCATGTTTTTTCTTTCAGCGATATCCCGGCAGTGAGTGGAAATGGGTTGGGAAAGACTAGTGATAGGAAGGCTTGCAATGACCACCTAAAAGCGGACCAGGGCATTAATGGAAGAAGAACGGGTCAAGCAGTGAGCATATCTTGATGGTTGTGGTCACAGCTTCCTGTATTCCATAGTTCCAATTGATTGCATGATTAGATGAATACGTTTCCATTGTTTCTTCAGCTGTCCAATTTGTAGAAGTGGCCATTGAGTTGATGCGCCAGTGAGGTTGCTCGTGTCTATACGTTAAGAGGCTATCCATTCCGTCCTCGCTCTGTAACTATGTACCTCATAAGATATGCAGACATGCGGCGGAGGGATGGCGGGCGCCAAGCGACCTTCTCTGGATCCCTGCACCAGCTGCTTGTCCCCAAGAGGAAATTCCGCAAGTCGCAATGGAACATGCTGTCCACTCTGATGCTGCTTTGCTTTCACCACCTTCGACAGATCGGCAATCCACGAGAAAAATGTCGCCGTCTGCCAATATGACAAGCATTCGATTATCCTAATAAACTATTTGTATTGCCTGCCCGAGTACTGTCTCCGTTCACCCTCTCCGGAGGCGCTGTGCGCTCGCTCCCTTTCAGCCTCCTCTCCCCGTGTCCTTGCACCTATTTCGCATACACTGCTGGCAAAGGACCTTACCCTCGCACCCAGCTACTCTCACCTACGGGATAATAATTCACTATGGCCGTCAAATCGCGGTTTCACCGGCTAGACGCGTTCACAAAGACTGTCGAAGATGCGAGGGTGCGGACGACCTCCGGTGGTATCGTGACGATTGCCTCGATCCTTATTATTCTCTACTTGGTATGGGGAGAATGGAGCGACTACAGAAAGATTCTGGTTATGCCAGAGTTGATTGTGGACAAGGGACGAGGTAAGAAAAAACCCCCATTCCAGGGTCGAGAATCGCAGGTGTTATTTCAGAGCAAGATACACAAATGGAGGTGCAGTTGCTGATCTGGTGTTTGCGGCTTACGTAGGGGAAAAGATGGAAATCCACCTCAACATCTCCTTTCCTCGCATCCCTTGCGAACTCCTCACTCTCGATGTCATGGACGTCTCGGGCGAACAGCAGACGGGCGTCGTCCACGGTGTCAACAAAGTGCGCCTTTCCTCCATCGCCGAGGGTTCCAAGGTCCTCGATACAACCGCCCTGGTTCTGCATAACGAGCAAGACAACGCCGCGCACCTTGATCCAGATTACTGCGGCTCCTGCTACTCGGCCCCTCCGCCGGCCAATGCCTCGAAGCCGGGCTGCTGCAACACGTGCGACGAAGTGCGCGAAGCCTATGCCTCCAACAGTTGGGCATTCGGACGGGGTGAAGGCGTGGAACAATGCGAGCGGGAAGGTTACGGTGAACGACTCGACGCACAGCGCCAGGAGGGATGTCGTATCGAGGGCGTCCTCCGCGTGAACAAAGTCGTGGGAAATTTCCACATTGCACCCGGTCGCAGCTTCTCGAATGGAAACATGCATGTGCACGACTTGAATAATTACTTCGACACGCCTGTCGAGGGCGGACACACCTTTACACATGAAATCCACTCGCTGAGATTTGGCCCGCAGCTGAGCGATGATGACAGGGGTGTAACGGCGAAGTGGAGTGATCATCACCACGCGAATCCTCTGGACGGCGTGAAGCAGGAGACGGGGGAGCCCGGGTTTAACTTTATGTATTTCATCAAGGTGGTGAGCACGAGTTATCTGCCGCTCGGGTGGGATGAGGATCGGAGTGTGAAACAGCACTCGTCCCTCGCGGATCTGATACCCCTGGGCATGCAGGGCAAGGGCGCCGGGAGCCAGGGCTCGATCGAGACACATCAGTACTCTGTCACATCACACAAGAGATCTCTGAGTGGTGGAAACGATGCGGCAGAGGGACACAAGGAGAGACTACACGCGCATGGAGGGATCCCCGGCGTTTTCTTCAGTTACGACATCTCTCCGATGAAGGTGATAAACCGGGAGGCAAGGCCGAAGACCTTTGCCAACTTTTTGACGGGTGTTTGCGCCGTGGTGGGAGGGACGCTGACGGTGGCGGCCGCGATTGATAGAGGGTTGTACGAAGGGAGCACGAGGTTGAAGAAAGTTCATCAGGGGTGACATAGACAGAGTAGAACGATCTTTTGGGAGGAAAATATGACGGAGCCATTTTGCATCTAGCATGGGCGTTGTACGGTAACATGTCCTGGGCGGACACACGGCAGAAATGTGTGCCTACGAGTATATCCAACGAAAAGAAAAAGGGCGCTTTGGCTCCTATTTCTTGGAATCTTGGACCAAAAAAGGACGGTCAGTTCGAGCACTTGAAGTCCCAGACGTCCAAGTCTTCGCTAGGTTTGTATTGCCCTCTATTGGGGTTTGCCCGTTCCCTCCGTTTTCCATTCGGCGTGGCCGCCTCGCTTAGCCTAGAATGTCATAAAGATGGGTTAGCAAAGACAGTTCAAAAAGGATATAGAGTGTTCCTCTTTCGACCGCAGAGTGAAGCAACAGAAGAAGAAGAGGATGAGAATAAAGAATTCGTCTCTATCCTTCCTCTTTTCCTTTTTTGTTTTCAGAAAAACCAGTTTCTAAGCATCGACGCCCCACAAGACCCCTCCCACAAAGAGAAGCAAGAAGAACATTTGACGATGTCTTTTTTACTTCTTTCCTCTTCCATCCCCCCTTTCCAAAAGAGGAAGGGGGTTTGGTTAGAAGATGGAGTGGGGGGGTTTTTTGAGAAACTTGCAAAGCATTCCTTTTCCGGCTCTTCCTAATGCCGTGAGGTTTGTTGTTCATCATGTTTTGGCTTTTTAGGGATTGAAGAAAGAGGGCGGCAAGGGGAGAATTTTGTGGGAGATGGTGAAGGAGACACGCACACACCATCCACGCTGGAGGGGGGGGAGAAACGTACCGTTGCAAGAGTTCCTTTACGGTCGCGCGTCGAAGTCAATTTCATCCAGGTGATTGGTTATCAGATGGTGATCTGACTGGGAAACGCAAGGCGTTGGTATCTCATGATACATGGCGTCAAGGCCCTCAAAGGTGCCTGATGGAAGTTCTGGTGAAAGGTAGAGAAGACGGAATTTACGACGTGCTTTTTTAATGGTGAAAAATGGGCCTTTGCCTCATTAGGAAAAGCTTGGTTTGATAGTGATCTAACCTGTTTCGGCATACGTCAATAGACGGTTTGGAAGGGTTCTTGAACATGCACGACATGTCATGCTCGTCTTGTCCTTTGCTGTTGCTTGAGAGCTGTCGATAGCGTCGTCGAAAGACTCGGAGAACTCTCTTTCAATTTGCTCTGACAAGAGGATGATGCCGTCGTCTCGAGTCATGCCAACTGCAGTTAGACGATACCCCTTGTTCGCGAACCGTTTCTCCCAGAAAGTCTTCCAGCCCTCGTCCCAAAAATCTCCCTGCTCCCTAGTTGTGTCCAGACGTCTCGCTAACCCACTCTATAACCATGTTCTCATGGGCAGTCCCCCAAGGAGGCATCTCAACCCCGACCTTGTTGCTCCCGAGTACCAAGTCAACCCAGTCAGCGCGAGCCCGGGAGCGACTCCAGTTTCGGCTATACAAAGCGCCCGGGGGTTCGACTTGAGACATCAGAAAAGCTAACAGCATCTGATATCACTCCATAAATCCCAATCAATCTACGAGTCGACCAGGACTTTTGACCTTTTCCCGCCGAGACTGCGGAATGAAAAGTGGCGGGCTGGGTAGGCAGTTCACCAGAAACAAGATCCCATAACATGGCCGTGGGAAGATTCCATTGTTGGGACGAGTACATCACCCATGTCATGACTGTGCATGTTGATAGTGGCTGCACTTTCGCCATTCGACCCCGCCCCCAAAATTTAACCAAGGTTTTACCAAATGCATCGAGTTGCCTAGGTCCAGCGGAACTACCGGCGGATAGCGGGTAGGAGACCGCCTCTGTACCCAAAGAAGCGAGGCATCTTTGAAACGGTCTATAGGGCCTGAAATACTCCTATAAGTACGACCCAATGATACAGGCATCAGAAAAGAACAAGGTAGCCTGTGTTGTCAGTCGAGAGACTTTGTCAAGAAGAGAATAGAAGTCGCTTTGTTCAGCTTAGATGTATCGAGGCAGCCAGAATCGACACCCACATTGAGAACAGTTGCGTTACATAGCACGTCGCCGTCACGATGAACGGGCATTTAGATGCATCCAGCCTGAAGGACAGGTCAGTCATTGTCACAGGTATTTCCTCGCCAGCGCATTCTGTCGTGTCAAACCCTGATGAGAACCACAAGGAGGGGCTTCTGGCATAGGCCTCGCAGCCGTCACGCGATTCGCAGAAGGGGGAGCCTATGTCACCATCGCAGACGTTCAAGATGCTCTCGGAAACAAAGCAGCTGCGGATCTCAACGCCAAGGGCTGTCATGTCTCCTTCGTCCACTGTGACACAACCGACTGGGAATCGAGTGTGGCGGCATTCAAACATGCCGCTTCCTTTGGCCCAAGCAAATCCCTGGACGTCGCCTTGCTCAATGCTGGTGTAGGGGGTGACAAAGGTAGCTTGACAGACCAAGTCCTGGCAGCTCCAGAGCCTTCATTGGACCCCGACGTTATCCCAACACGTCCAACCCGCAAAGGAGCCGCTGTGAACTTCCTGGGAGTATATGACAATTGCTGGTTGGCATTGCACTATATGCGTCTGCCGTCGAAAGTCGAATCAACAACTGACACACAGCAAAAATCAATAATTCTCACTGCTTCTCTGGCAGCTTATGCTGACATGCCGGCCTCTTCTGATTATAATGCTTCAAAATGTGAGTACACGTCTCTGTTGTAACAGTGCTGCACAAATATGTGAGACGGAATGATTGCTGAATGAGGCATTGGCCATCACTGCATGCTGGTCCTCCGAGACGACAAGACTCTTCTGTACAGCGGACCGGAATTAAGTGCTATACGCAATTCAATTCGCTTTCATGAGTCCATGAGAACTTTCATACTGACTCGGTGTGATAGTTGGCGTCCGAGGCCTTTTCCGAGGGCTCCGACATACAACTGCTGCGCTTAATGTCCGCGTCAACCTGCTTGCGCCATACTGGATCAACACACCCCTCGTCCAGTCAGCGCTACCCGCGCTTGAGGCGAGAGGGTTGAAGCCAGGTCAAGGATTGTCGTGGGCTAGCATCGATGATGTAGTCGACGCCATAGTCAGATCCGCAACGGACCCGGGTGTTGGCGGTAAAGCTTGGGCGATTTGGCCAGAAGGATACATTGATATGGGAGAAGACGAGGCTGGGGGTTGGGCAGGGGATCATCTGAGGAAGCATTGGGACATCCAGAGACAGAGGGGCGATAACATGCTCTGAGAATTAGAGACGCCCCCGTCCGGCCCCGACCTGGTCTTGATAGGATCCTGCGGGTAAGGAGTGGGAAGCACAGCGTGGTCCCGTGAGCTGGAGCAAGACCACCAGGTCATCTCCGTCCACACACAAGTTCTATTTCCAATCAAAACGTGGTTCGCTGCCCATTTTCGTAGATTGGAATTCTCATTAGCCGAAGGAGCGAGGTAGACGCGAATACCTAAGCGAGTAGATCGATGAGGAACCCCACCATTGCGATACGGGATCATTGAATATGCGTAGGAAAGAAACGTGGTCAAATATTGTGGTCCACAAACACACAAAGAGGTAGCGTGGCTTGAAGCGTTGATCCCTTCGTTGATCCTTGTCGCAAGACAACGGGCAAAGTCCGGTTAATTAAACAATCCAACACGTCTAATGTGGCATTTCCACATGCGGCACTCTGATGTCGACCAGTTTTCCCATACCTCACACTTTGAGCGCCTGCGTTTTGGCTATAGCCTTGTTTCGCTCTAGTTTTCGGCTTTTCTGGTTTCAAGCCAGGCCTAAGATTGCCGGCCAGTAAACCACTTACGTGGACGAAAAGAACCCCGTTCTCGCAGCCCATATGCCTGTCAATGGGGTTCAGCACGAGGAGGATTTGCTAGATTCAGGTAACCTGATTGCAGCAGTCCATATGGTGTTCTTGTACTGACCTGTGGAAAGACAACTATGACCCTATAGAACACCTCGATCAAATCTTCTCACACCCTTCGACCCTCTCGTCCGTCAGCCAGACCTTCGAAATCCTCCAGGCCTACCAGGATGACCTCGACGACGAGATCGAGGCCCTCGAAGATGAGCAGATACAGTCAAACGCAGAATGCCTTCAGCGCATGGAAGCCTCAAAAGCCGAGCTGGCGGAGCTGTTCCAGCGCATCGAGAGTGTCCGAGAGCGGGCACTGCGGACCGAGCGAAACATCACCGAGATGACGGCGGATATCAAGCAGCTGGACAATACCAAGAAGAACCTCACACTCTCGATGACCGCATTGAAGAGACTGCAGATGTTGACGACCGCCTATGAACAGCTGCGGGCTATGAGCAAAACGAGGCAATACAGTGAGTGCGCGCAGCTCCTGCAGGCCGTGATCCAGCTCATGGCGCACTTCAAATCCTACCGGTCAATCGATCAGATCGCGACGTTGAGCAGGAATGTAGCAGATATACAGAGAGAGCTGCTGGAACAAGTGTGCGAGGACTTTGAGATTACCTTTAGCAAGGAAGAGGTGGCTCAGAAACGAGGACTGCTTCATGAGGCGTGTCTGGTAGTCGATGCTCTCGGCGATGCCGCCCGGTCACGGTTGACCACCTGGTACTGCAATACGCAACTTCGGCAGTATCGGCATATCTTCAAGGGGGACCAGGAGGCAGGATCGCTTGACAATATTGATCGGAGGTACGCATGGTTCAAAAAGACGCTCAAGATATACGACGAGGAACATGCTGCCATCTTCCCTCCGCACTGGCGGGTCAACGAGATCCTTGCCAACGTCTTTGCTGAAGGAACACGAGAAGACTACAAGGGCATCTTGTCTAGAACTACCCGCAATGGTCAGACCATTGATGTCCAGCTGTTGTTGTCATGTTTGCAGCAAACTCTGGACTTCGAGCACGCTCTCGAAAGGAGATTCAATCAAAGCTCAAGAACCTCTATCGATACTATGGCGTCAGCCAGTGACTCACCAGTCTTTGGCCAGCCGATCTCGGACGCATTCGAACCGTATCTGAGCTTGTGGGTGGAAGCACAGGATAAAGAACTCGCGGGTCTGATACCGCAATACAGGCAGCGGCCGACCAAACTTGCGGATGAAGACTTCTCTTCACAGCATGTTATTGCTTCCTCGACAGAGCTGTTCAACTTCTACCGACACTCCCTCGCGCAATGTGCGAAGCTCTCCACTGGACAGCACCTGCTCGACTTGTCCAAGGTTTTTGGCCGCTATCTTGACCAGTACGCCCAGCAAGTACTGCTGTTCTACATCTCCGAGAAACCAACAGGCGGCACACCTTCCCGAATACCCTCTGTCGAAGATGTGATCTTGGTTCTCAACACGGCGGACTACTGTTTCCAGACTTCGAATTCTCTGGAAGAAAAGATCAAGAGTCGCATAGACGATGCACTGAAGGATAAAGTCGATCTGCAGAGCCAAGCAGATGCCTTCATGGGCATAGCGAGTGCAGCAGTCCGAGGCTTGGTCCGTCGTGTGGAAGTCGACTTGGAACCCAGCTGGCGTGAGATGCGAAACATGTCCTGGTCAAAGATTGAAATAGGGGAACATCAAAGCCCCTACATTACAGGTCTGGAGAATCGAATCAAAGACCGATCCAGTGAGATCCTGGGTATGCTTCATAAACAGCAGTATGCGCGGGCATTCGCAGACAATCTGGTTGAGTTATTGGCGTCAACGTACGTGGCTAATATTGCTCAGTGCAAGCCCATCTCAGAAGGCGGGGCTGAGCAGATGTTGCTCGACACTCACGCCATCAGGAACACCCTCACCCAGATACTTCCGGGAACACCGCCGCCACTTTTCCTCAAACGCGTCACTGCTGCTTTTGGCAAGATTGAGCCGCTGTTAAAGACTCTGCAAGTCCGACCATCTCCCCCGGAAGCCCTGGTTCAAGCGTACCTGATCCACATCGCCGACCTCTCGGAAGTAAACTTCCGCAAAATCCTCGAATTGAAAGGAATCCGCGTAAAGTCAGAACAAAACCACTTGGTTGAGTTATTTCAGATGCACAAGTTCAGCCCACGGTACAAGGACACACTGGTAGAGAAGTCGCCCCTGCTTACTCCATTGAACCTGTCAGCATCCGGTACGTCCACTGGGACTGCGGTAACACCAGCAGGTGCTCTCCACAACCTTTCGGCATTGGGCAACTCGGCGGCGGCGTCACTGAGCACGGCAAATATCCCAGCGAACATGAAATTTGACGCTTCTGGACTGGGCAACGCAATCATTGACCGGTTCAGCAGCCCCGGTCTGGGCACGCCTCGAGACGGAGCAGCAAGCCCGCCGCCCGCTGGAACAGCCATGCACACCGCAGGCGACGGTGGGTTCTCCGGTGCAGAGGCTGGGGCGAAGCTGAACGAGAACTTGAAAAACATTGGAAAATTCTTCAAGAGGGACCTGGGGGGGTTTGGGGGTATAGGTCGATTCGGAAGTAGTAAAACCACGAGTCCTGCGCCTCCTGAAGACCGAGCAAACAACCGATAGGACATCAAGAATGAAGCAAGTAACTGTATGAAAAAATTAGCTAAAGGGGTTTCCATGGATTCATAACTGCACAGCCTCCAAAATCAATTCGAATGGGTCAATGCGGCATCAACCACGACTCGAAGGGTCGATCCGTTGTTTACCAGGCTCGAGGCCTATATGGAAAAGGGGCACAATGAACCATGATGACTAAAAACTGACCAATGAGAACCCCAACCAACCAAAGACGATTGCCAAGGATAGCCATCAACTCTTCCTAATATAGACTAGCGTAGATCACGTGAGTCTGCCTGACAGAGAGAGTGGATCTCGCCTTTTTGCTTGAATCCGCCTACAAAAACTTCCCTTGTTCCCTCAACAAGCGACGGCAACCATCGCTTTTGTCACTTGATTGATCTGTTGCCATATCCTTTGTCATACCGTCTTCTTTACTCACTCGCTCTCGCTGTCACCCTTCGAATTCGGCGATATTCACCATTTGGCTCTGTCACTTGGACATACCGAGTACATAATATACCCTTGGCAAATAACCCGCCACATACAAATCTTCAAGCCACAATTCCACCAATTACCGCACCGTTCAATATCCCGAATATCGATCAGCTACATGCAAAGCCACTACCTTCAAGTCTATCGTTGAGGGAGTCTAGTTACCGAGGGGTCTCGAGTGGCTGTTGATCAGCCTCGCCTCCCGTGCATCATTAGCTCATTCGTTAAACTCGGCCACATTTCAGAGACAAAAGTTCGGATTTGTCTTGAGACTCGGACCATCTACGCCATTTGAAACATTACCTACAGCATTTATATTACCACTTGACCGCCGTTCGCTTGGTCGTATCGGGTCAGAGCGTTCACAATGGCGTTCGGTAGATCCGGGGAACCATCACAAGGCAATCAGTCTGCGGCGACGCGGGATTTGGCGATCAAGGGATGGACCAACTCGAAACTCGCATCCACACCAGACCAGGGAGTTGCCTCGCTACTGGTCTTCCTCCGCAAGAAGTCTGGGGATCGCCAAATATTGTCCAACAAAGTTGTCGGCCGCGCGAGCAACGTCCTCATCATCACCGTCTATGAAAACGACAAAGATCGATTTTACCATTTAAACAACTTCCAGTGGGCTGGCAGTACTCTTACCATCGAAGACTCAAGACCGCCCGGCAACAATATCAATCGATTTCAGCAAAACCAGGCCCATGACCGGTCCCAACATCATCTCCCTCCATCTCAACCATCTCAGCCAGCAAGATCTGCTTTTGGCCAGAATGGCACAACACCACACGGTCGTTACAACCAGCCACCCAGCGGACCTCGAGGCGGTGGAAATGCTCACTACAACCAACCTCGAAACAACACCCGCTTTGGCGCGCAAGACAACAACACCAAAAACGACCCTCTCACAAACGAAGTTGAAAATACCATGATCTCTGTCCTACGCAGACGCTACGACCCTTCCCTGAAGCTCCTAAGTCTTAATGCCCTTGGTGCCGATGAGGAACTCCTACAAATACCTGGAATAGTCGGTTCAGACCCCGCCAAAGTCTTCGAGGCTATCTTTACTATCTGCAAAACCAAAATTTTCGAAACCCCCAGCAAACGTGACGAGTCCGTCCACAGCATTACACTGAGCGACAACGGTCTTGACACGGTTGAACAGATCATGTCTTTGTCAAGAACCTTTCCGCGCCTCCGAAATCTCGATCTTGGTAATAACAAACTTGCGAGCATGGATTCGTTGAAGTTTTGGAAGAACCAATTTCGTGACCTGGAGCATTTGATCTTGCAGGGCAACCCGGTCAACGATCTCCCAGACACATTGCCGACCCTGCGGCAGTGGTATCCAAAGCTCCAATTGTTCAACAACATCCCTGTCGGCGACAATCAACCCATAGCGCCCAATGTCCAACAGCCGCCCTTCCAAGCCAACCCGCAGCAGCCTGTACCGACACAACCGGTACCGGTGGTGGCCGGCCGCCTGCCGCACCCCGAGATACCGGCAGACTCTCTATTCGGCGTTCCCCAAGCAGACAAGCCTGCGGAAATCCTCGAACGCGAGAAGATGGGGCTGCAATTCAGTTTCGAGACGAAACTGCGGCTGGCTGCGGTGGAGGAGTGCCTGACAGCCAACAACTGGAACTACGCTCTAGCCATGAAGAACTTCATGGAGCTGAAAGCGCAAGGCGCCATCCCGGCAGAGAAGTTTATACCCGGTGTTTAGGAAACCTTCGTGGACAATGGAGGTGACGTGGTCATGTTGGACCTGGGGGATTTTTTAAAAACGATGTTCTTATTACACAGAATGGGCCTTTGAGCATGGCGCTCGTTTGGATAGCATTTTTAGCATGACTTTTGCTCCTAGGAGCAGGACCCCGAAGAAGGGCGAATCGCATTGTTATTGTACATGTGTCGTCGCTCGTGTATCATCATTGCCTTCTAGTTATTTGCCATAGCGTGAAGAGACGAAGACATGGCTAGTCCTGGGAACCGACCTCCATGATAGCGAAACTTTTGGTAGCGTAATAAAAACAGCTTTTCGATTCTAATACCTTGTTCGTGCGTGGTCGGCGTGGTCGGATAATAGATTTCGTGTAACTTGCCGTCACGTTTGCGTTGCGCTTGGGCCCAGAGTTACGAGGCTCTCGGTATCGATTCGTCTTGACTCGCCGATGAGGCCCATCCCAAATAGGCCGGCGGGCTATCTTGAACTCCAATCGTCTGGAGGAACGTGGCCTGGATGGACAGGAGTTGCGAACTGATCAAGAAGTTTCACATGTGAAAATAAAACGTCATGGCGGGCAAGTCAGAGTCGCGGGCCACTTCTTCATCCACACCGTCCACACCATCCTGCGATTATTCCACCTCCAACTCCACCAGGATCACTTTCTATCATTGGCAAATGTGCCCGCCTTAATGTCAGGAACCCGGACGCGTACCTGCGTCCTCCCTACCCGTTCCATCCTGCCTGGTTCCCTGCTCCTCGGCGCTCTTCTTCTCTTCTCTTCCCAACCGTGTATGACTGTCGCCCTCGATCCTTCATGGAGCACGATGTGAAGCCCGTTCCTCGTCGCATCCTTTACACCGCCTTCTCAGCCTGTCGTTCCGGCCGCCTTGCCCTGCGAGATGCTTTGGAGTTCGCACAAAGAGAATGCATCTGCCTCTGAAGATGAAAAAACTGTTGGGGACTCGGATGACGATGCCCCAAAGGAAATTGTTCTTGCGCAGCCGCAGCAGGGACGGACGCTTCTGCCTGCGCCCGCGGCCGCGATTGTCAGTGGCGTTACCGGCCTGACTTCTTTCTATGTTCGTGGTGCTACCAAGATTGGCGGTTGGGGACTTTATGCTGGCAGGGAGGCTACACTCAAAACACTTTCCGTCAGTCGCAGTGCACTGGAGTCCGTCCTGATCGCGGCGGGACGAGATGTCTCTACGCGAAGCAATGGCGACCTGGGACGGGCGGAAGCTGAGAACCTGCTGGAGAGGAGTGTACGTCCGAGGAATCGGTGTTGAATGAATGACACGAGGCTAACATCGTCACAGATCTCCGCGCTACATTCGACCATCTCAACGACGTCTTTTGTCGCCTCGACGGGCTTCCATCTCACAGAAGCGTTTATGAACTCAATATCCGGTCTGTCTATCCAAGGACTGGCTACGCTGAACGCCATCCTCGGCTCCACTGAGTCTTCCCGTGCCGTTGCCGCAATCATCACGCTGATCAGAGATGAACTCAACAAGCCCGAGATCGGTGGAACTGGTGAGGTGGTGACATACCTGGACCTCATTATTGCCACCATCGGGTTTGTGATGCTCCAGAGGTGGGGGAGACGCAAGACGGAGCTGGATTTCCGGGATGCTAGTGGTGAAGAGACTATTTGGGACGCGGTCATTGATGACAAGGGTTTTCGAGCCGATGTCGTGGGGACACGGAAGAAAGGCATGATCAGTATCCACGCCAATACGGGTGGCCCGCCAGTCACCTTTACTTCTCCAGACGGCGATGAAGATTTTGAGGCCTTGGAAAGGGGAACGATGTTTGATGCTCAAGCAGTCGCACTGTCAGCGGAGAACCAGACGAAGCTGACCGACGAAGAAATTCGCGAGCGGATCATGAGCCAAATACCATCTGGAGCTCGGGCCGTGATTACATCCGAGACCATCACCGCCAAAACGATCCGTGTCGACATTTACGACGCTGAAACAGCCCATATTGACCCTCCTCCGGGAACTATTATGGTGGCAGAAAGGCTGAACCATGAAAGCTCGACAAACGGCAACCAAGTTGGGCCTCATCAGACTGTCATATTTCGCACGTCTTTGAAGAGATCGAGCAGTAGAGAGAAACCATCGGCAACTGGGCCATTGCGATTGACCGGTCATGACGGCCTAGGCCAGGATCACCCTGACACCGATGATCTGTTCATGATGGCCACCGCCCCAAAACGAATTTCTATCGTGGATGAACCGATCCAGATAGATAACGGCACTTTCTCCAATTCGGACCGCGATGAGTCGGCAATCGAGTCATCTTCACCACCAACCTCTTCTCCTCCAAAATTGCTAGGCCCTGTTGCAAATCAGAAAAAGAGCCGTCGGCCTGTCCTCAATTCAAGCAAGTCATCTGCCAATGGAAGCGGTACCAGTCGAATACCACTTGTCAAAGGTAAAAAGGACAAATCAAATTCAGGTGTGAAGAGTGACAAAGCTGGCGTTATCAAGAAAGCCTTGAAGACGCTGAGTCCGAGTCAGTCGTCAGCGGCGGTAAAGGACCTCCCAAAAGTACCACCACAGCAACAAAAATCATCGACCTCACTGGCGGCACAGTCACCCAGGTCTAGGGCGCCTTCGACCAATCGCGAAGACGCCACATCGAGGAGAACCTATGCTTCGATGACCCATAGTAATACGCCCCTGACAAGTCCGAGTTTACATCGGGCTACCGAGTCATCAACAAGCTATTTTGCCTTGCACGACCGGAGAAGAGACTCTATTGTCTCGCAGACCACAGAGACATATTCTGTCCATTCGCATGAGAGTCGACCAGGCTCCCCCACTTTCACAAGGACTCGAACCCGAGTTGTGAACGGGTTGACGCAGACGAGGTCGGAACTCGGACTGGCACTAGACGAGACTGAAGCTAGAGTCGACTCAACCACAGGCACAGTCCATCATAGACGCTCTCGGTCTTTTGTTCCTAGTCTGTATTCGATGGGGACCAAGGATTCCACGGAGGCTATCCTCTTGGCGCCAAAGACCCCAATGCCTCGAAAATCAATATATGAGGACCACAGTATTTTGGCTGCTCTTATCACGAATGGGAAAGTGCCGGGTATCTTCCCTGATCGTCATCTTGTCACAACAGTTCGACGATTTGCGAGATTCGCATCGGCTTCATATGGGGCGAATTTCCTGCGGGTTATGGGCCTGACAACAGCAGAAGATGAGCTTAGCAAGTCGACGGAGCTCATGACCCTTGACGTCCACCACGAGCACAGCTCATTTTCCAGCCATACAGGTCTGCCTCCTGACACAATTCTGTTGTCATCCTTCTTTGATCCCCAAGGAGTGACTGGCAACACTGACTGGTCGCCCTCTGCTATATCACCACTGATCCATTTCATTTCGATCGATGACGATTCCAAAGCCGTAGTTCTGACGTGCCGCGGGACACTTGGCTTTGAAGATGTTCTGACCGACATGACATGCGATTACGATGACTTGTTATGGCAAGGCCAGCGCTACAAAGTACATAAAGGCATTCATGCATCGGCACGACGACTATTAGGTGGTAGTGGTAGCCGCATCATGGCCACAATCAGAGCGACACTTGAACAATATCCCAACTATGGCCTTGTTCTTTGTGGGCACTCCCTGGGAGGTGCTGTTGCGGCCATACTCGCCATCCTCATTGCCGAACCATCATTTGACGAATCCAAGACCTCGTTTGTCACCGGGAGCAAGCCTAAACTCCTTACCCATCAGTCCACCAACGAGTCGTTTACTTCTTACATCCCTCCCATCAGTCTTCCACCGGGCCGGCCAATCCACGTCTACGCCTATGGTACACCCGCATGCATGTCCGAGCTTCTCCGTGTTGCCACCCGTGGGCTCATTACGACCATTGTCAACCACGCCGATATTGTCCCTTGCCTCTCCCTGGGCGTGCTGCACGACTTCCGCACTGTGGCACTGCACCTCAAACACGACACGACCGACGCCCTCGGTGCTCTCAAGACGCGGGTTTGGAGTCGTCTCAAAAATGCCGTCAAGTCCGCATTCTATAACAACCCGAGGGGCCCGCCTCCACCAGAAAACATTGCAGGCGATGGCCTCGGCGAAGACACATGGGCATGGTCGGCATTGAAGACGCTACGGGCTGCAATGGTGAATGATAAACTGGTTCCTCCTGGCGAAGTGTTCGTGGTGGAAACGACCCGCGTCTTTGACAGACTGGAGCCAGACGTGGCACGCGAGGCAATTTTTGGACCTGACGACTCAAAGGACGACCGAACGGAAAAGCTCTACAGGGCACTTGGGAGACCAGCTACGAGAGTGCAATTCAAATTGGTGCGGGATGTCGAGAGGCGGTTCGGCGAGCTGAGATTTGGGCGGGACATGTTTGGCGATCACAGTCCGGGCCGATACGAGGCGAGTCTCGCGGCGCTGGATAGAGGAATTTGTGAAGAATGAGCTATTAGGGGGGGTTTCTCTTGAAGACTAATGACGTTACGATATACGGTCAGACTGATGCTGGTTTCTATATAAAATATGCTAGGCTAGATATACCATGTAATCTGAGATGTTCTTGATGATATGTACGCCTCGCTTTGATCTTTTTGGATATATACCTAGGTATATACACGA
>WJFF01000033.1:90429-101377 GCA_011800825.1 Fonsecaea pugnacius | reverse complement strand
AGTTCCCCACACAGTGGTCCTGCGTAAAGTACAAAGTACGAGCGAACTCTCTTCGAGAGAAGGAGGCTTCATTTCTTCAAAAATCTGTCTCGGGCAAAGTATGCTGCATACTGTATTCTGGATACATCCGCTGGCTGGCTGGACCAAAGTGAGACGTGACCACCACGCTCTCTTGGGAAATCAGGAAATGGTGCCCGAGTTATCGGCGCAGTCAAAGACTTTGGAAATCAATCCGTTGTCAAAGGCATCTTTGATCGAGACAGCGACTCCGTAACTGTTTCCGAGCGAGAGTGTTAGTCAAATGGTCAGGCACACAATCATGCAGTGGAGGAAGACAGGCAGGAAAACGAAGAGCGTCTGGTTGAAGAAAGATGAGGAGGACCAAACAGGAGGTAAAGGATCAGACTTACGTGCCCCCGACGACCATGAACAGGCCGACCAGCACAATCAGCATGTGCGATGCGTAGATTGTCTTTTGCGAACCACTCCCCCGCGCAAAGGTCTTGTAGTCGTACATCCACAGCATGGCCGGGAAGATCAGGCTGAAGGGCGCGAAGCAGATGGAGCCCGCGAGGCCGAGGAGGTAGTTGAGGATGGGGACGGCCTCGGCGATGATGAAGCCCAGCACGCCCAGGACCAGGTTGCTGCCCAGCCAGGTGGACCAGTGGACGAGGGTGTTTGCCTGCAGGTGGTGCGAGTCGCGCAGGATGCGGACGAAGATCAGCTTGGCCGCCACGTGCTGGTAGATGCCCACGCCGATGACCAGGCCCGGCAGCGCCACGCCGTACGAGATCTTCTTGAACAGCGTGCCCGCGCTCCCAAACGCCGGCGTCGCCAGCCACTGCCCGCACCACCGGTAGATGACCAGCGAGAAGGTCAGGTACATGGCCCCGACGAGGATCCCCGCCACCACCGCCGCCTTGCGGTAGTCGCGCGGCCGCCGCATCTCCGAGATGACGGGCAGGTACATCTGCGACCCGCTGCCGCTGATGAAGATGTTGGCGCTCGCCGTGATCCCGGCCACGAACGTCGGGTGCGCGATCGCGATCCACCCGAGGTCGAAGTCGCCCGTCTGCGGCGCCGCGGCCGGACGGTCCTGCTGCGTCACGGCGACGACGAAGATGAAGACGGCGATGAAAAAGGTCGTGAAGCCCAGCCACGTCAACCACCCGATCCGCGAGAAGGTCCGGACCGACGAGAAGCCCGTAATCAGCACGGCCGACACAAAGCTGAAAATCACGGTGCAGGCCCCGTGCTCTGAAAGGGCGTTGAAGGCCGTCGAGCACGACACGATCCCCGCCGCCGTGATGAGCACCTGCGCAACCAGGATTTGGAGCCCGACGAGTTCCTTACCCACGCGACCCCACATGAGGCCGCACATGTCGGCGAGTGCTGCATATGGGAGGTTAGAGGAGGGACTGTAGTTCTAACCAAGCCGCACCGTAAGAGACCTGGAGGAGTAGACCTACTGTGGCATTCAGGGTGACGATTGCGAAAGTCTCCCAAGATGACGGCCGTGTCTGTTTTGATTGTCAGTTTTGCTCTTGTGGTCATCTCCCGTCACATTTTTTGGTTCAAGGTAGAGCTCTCACAAGTGTTCAATATCTGCCACCCCACGATCGACAGGGCTCCCCCGACAGCTCCCAAGGTGGCCAATGCCCCCGGCACGGCGAGGATGCTCATGGCGAACTGGATCTTGAGGAATATGACGGTGGCCCGTTGCCAGCTGACGGTGCGGAACTTGACGCCCTCGTGGCTGTCTTTGAAGATCTCGCGTGCCTCGAGGGTCGACTCCTTGTCGCCCGGTAGAGAGACATCTGACTGTGGAGTTCCGATGGCGTCGTTGTGGATCTCAGCGGTGGTCTTCACGTCAGCGGCCATGTTGCTAGCCACGTAATATGGTTTCCTGGAGGAAGTAATAGGGAGGGGAAAGCTAGAGAGAGATCGAAGAGAAAAAAAAAATCCCACCTTCTCCAGATGTAGATGGCGGGAGAGAGAAGGACGAGGTTCCAAATCCCACATGGCCATCCGTCCATATATTTAACTTGTCCTCCACTTTTTATCGATGAGCACCACCATAAGCGACATGCCCAAGGACACCAAAATGTCTGGTCTAGACCTTGGCGAGGGACGAATGTCGGACATGTCCCTTGATAAGAGAGGCCAGTGTAGGGACCCAGGGCTCTAGTAGAAAAAAGTAGCCGCAAAGACTTATCGGTCAGTAGCCGCCATTGACCTCCCTAAACCAGTAAAGATTGCGACGGAAACCGTTGGGAGGGGGCGGCCCGAGAACCATGCAAGAGGAGGATCTTGGGAGCTTGGAAATACTTGGTAGAGGGAATGGTTTGGCAGCCAACCGGGTACCGGCCGCGTAGGGCGGATGATGGATAAGAAGCTCCTCGGGGTTATTTACTGGAGCCATGATTGCGTATGGATAGCGGTTGCGGACAGGGACGATCAAGGGTCAGAGAGATAAGATATCGTCAGAACTCGAATTCAAGAGATAAAACGCCACGAATCGAAAGATTGTGTGGGGATGATCCGGATAATGGTGTTTGCTGGATGAGGTACAGACAGGCAAGTATTGTCCAGAGCTTCCCACAACCGAGGCGTCCTCCCCAGGTAGCTACTTAGAATCTACGAGTAGTTTGTACTTGTACTTGTATAGCTAAGTTAGGCTTGGCTGGCGGGCCGCGGTGGCGTTCAAGACAAGAACAAGCCAAGTCCAAGGCAATGATCTAGTTGAGTCGCCTGACAACCTTTAGATATAAACCACTAGAGCCTCGTCATTGAGACCTCGCGGTCATACAGGTCAAGGATAGCACAGCTTTGAATACTGTCATGCCGGTCTGTGAAATCTCTCTTCTCTTCTCACCCTCTTGTCTGCAGCATTCGCTAACGGACTCGGGCAGTAGTGGTCCTATATACAGTATATGGACAGAACCTAGGAAATATTCGCAAAGGGGGAGGAAAACAGGGAGTGTCTTGGAGAAAGCGACAAGTACATGAGACAAACGCTTCTACTAATAGATACCCGTCGTCCGTCGCAGTCTATATGGTCGACAAACACTTGCACAAAACCCAGTCTCAAGCCCATTTCCCAAGCAATGCCATTAGACCCGTACCCAGCAACACGCACAGGATCATAAACGCCAGTCTCTTGTTGTCCTTTGTCCGCATCGGGTTGAACAGGAAATCCCTCGCCAGTAACTCGACCAATCCAGTATAGATCAGAATGCCGGCCGACATGGCATCTAAGACCCCGCTGACCACGTTGGCTGTAAACGAGTTGGGGTTGTACGTCGTGCGCACCCCGAGACCGATGGCGATGGCGATGGGTGTCGTCAGCCCGTAGGCCGCACAGAGAATCCACGGCAGCCAGCTGTTGGGCTTGAATGGGATGGCCGACATTCTCGCCCCAATACCGAGCCCTTCGAAGGACTGGTGGAAGACCAGGACCGGGTACAGCGTGCTGAATTCGTCACCCACGACGCCCAGGTTGAGACCGATGACGACCGAGTGGAAGATGACGCCAAATTCCAGGATCAGGAAAGCCGCAATTTGTTGCCGGAACGAGTTCTGTCGTGCCTCGCTGTCCTCCTCGTCCACGGTAAAATCCTCGACGAATCTCTTCTCATACGCCGACGACTTCCGCCGCTCTTCATGTTCGCGCCGCATTGACGCCATGCTCTCCGCTCGCTCGCGTTGAGCCTCGGTCGGTGTCCTGTCCGTGTACCCGGTTACTGCTTCCTGCAGGTCTGCTTCACTGTCGATCCCGTATTTGACTTCGACATATCGTTCGGCGCCAAAATCGAAGAGGAAGATCACGACCACCGAAGTGAGCACAATGGCTGGGCACCATCTACAGTATCCATAAGGGTCAGCTGATTCCTACATCGGCACTGGGGTTTATGGCAAAACAGCCACGGCACACTCACGAATAATTGGCCCAACCGCCTGTCATGCCCACACAAGTTTGAGGACCAATCTCGCCATATGCCGGATCAAGGAGATGGATGAACGCCGTGGCGACGATGACTCCTGCACCAAAATACCGCGCAAACAGGTAAACATAGAGCGGAATATGAAGACGTGGCATCCTCTTTGCAATGACGGGGAAGAATGTCGCGGCCGATGAGACGACGAGAATAACGAACAGGGCCGAGATTCTGGCGCCCAGTTGACCATTGTAGTCATTCCCGGACTCGGCAAGGGCGCAGATGACATCTCGAGGGTCAGCAGAGGTTAGGTTGACGTTCTCTGGATCGAAGGTGCTTCCACCAAAGTCGGTGGATGAATTGGAGGCCATGGTGCTCGTCCGCAGGAGTATAGAGACAAGAATTGGACCACGACCATCACGCAGGCAGCGTGAACCGGCCTTTTAACCACTCCCCTCTCGAACAGGATAGCCGGATACTGTAAGCCCTTGCCGTGAGATTTAGCTAATTGCTTGACAGCGTCAAGGATTGCCCAAGCAAAAAGTGAGGACCTTAAGAGTACCCGAGGCTGACTAACCCCAATTGAGTAGGTCCAACTCGACCATCCGCGTGTGCAGAAGCGAGATACAGCCTTGCCTCCACAGTGATTCAAGGTGAATGGATGACGATGGACCTGGTGGCTGATCTATTGGGGCCGTTGGATGTCGGAGCAAGAGCCTTTTCGAGGCAGCAACCCCCACGAGAGGCCACAACTCAGAGTCGTTGATCCTCCCCTCTTCGCCATTGGAATCGAGGACCTTACCTGGAGTCGCCGATTTTCGTTGCTTTTTTTGCTTTTCTTTCTTGTCCTCATGCTTCGGGTGTTCTCCGTTTTGCTCTTGTTCCACTAGGTGCCATGTGGTGGCGGGCCGGCTTGCAGAAGTCCACTCGGCTTCGTAGTACATGCGACCTCGTCTGCTGAGGGTTTTTTGAGCTTGCAATAACGATGCGGCTGTCATGTTAGAGGCAAAGTATGTCAAATTTCAATATTTGAATACCACCATCTCGGGTGTATGTTGTGGCAGAGATCATGATATGGCTTCCTCTCGTGGGAAGAGGCTCTGTTGCCACAAGGGGCGACCACAAACACCATGGAGGCCGTGCTGGAGCACGAATGATCAGATTACTGAGAAAGCCGAAGCGGTCCAAACTATCAAGACTTTAATCAGCTTCGTTGTGTAGGAGAGCACCGAGAATGGCGGCAAATCGTCGCGCAATTTCCCAGTGACCTATCCGCCTCAACAAGTCTGTCAGTCCACTCAGGGCCGCATTAGTCTCAGTCGTGGTAGGCTTGCCGTGCTTATATCCACTCGCTTGGAAGAGAAGTAACGCAGGATTGACGCCAATTGTCTTGAACTCTGGAAAGTCCAGGGCCTCAGCGGTCCCCGCTGCTCGTTGGCCAGCACCTTGAGATCCGAATCGAGTATAGCAAAACCAGGCAATACCCGCCCTGAACATGGCCCTGGGTACGTGGATGGCTGGCTCAAAACCGAGTGGAAGATTCTCCAATTTCTTTTGCACAATCAACCCGTGAACTACGCACCTCTTAGCCTGGTCTGAGTTTGCCCAAGCCGTAACGGCAACCTGATCTTCGGGTGATAGGTCTGGCCCGTTTCGCCCGATTGCTCTCTCCAGAAGATCAAAGTCGGCGAACATGATCATGAAGGCCAGATGCCAGAGTATGCTCATGTCCATGTGATCGGCTTCCCACGCAGCCGATTCTTGTAGGAACGTTCGGTAGAAAGACGTCAAGGTGTCCAATATCTCCTCAGTCCTTGACGGCGTTGAACGGGCATTGATTCGGGTTTCGACAATGTTTGCACATATGCCCTCCAGGACTGTATATGCCGTGAAATAGCTGTCGTTGGGAATGGCGGCAAGGTCAAAGTCCAGATGGGCATCGATCGACGCCGGCGTAGAATCAATGCTTTCAAAGTTGTTAGGGTCATTGAGATACGATTGGCGCCAGTCTTCAGGCCGAGTGGCCATAAACGTCGAATTTGATGCGGCGACCGGCAGCTGTCTGGAATTGTGGCGAAGGAATGGTTCGTGATGGAACGTAGCAGCAAGCTCGGCGTCGTGTATGTGCACGCTGAGTGCGATCCGTATAAGTTCTTCGTTCTTCGCCCACTCTCTCCACTTCTTGTCCAATTCGGCGGAACTGACATTGAGATCCAGTCCCACCATCTTTTTAGTTTTGAAGGTCGACCAACGGCGTGCCCATGAAATTAGTGTCCCGTTAAATGCGTCGACAATAGCAAGATGTCTCGGCTCTCCAGACAGTAAACCGAAGGTTTGCCCAATTATGGCTGTCTGGATTAGAGAGATTCGTTGGTCTACACCTTGCGCAATCAGTCGATCCCAATTCGCAAGAACGGCTTTGTGCAATCTCTCGAATATGTGCACGCCCTGTCGAATGGCATGCACGCTGCCTGTGAAGAGGCTCCCGACCGAGCAGATTGATAGCAGGACCATGGAGTTGGCTTTTGAAGGACGAAACGTGGGTGCGTGCACCACTGGAAATACCGGGTGGAATCGTGCAAAATACGACCGGACGCACAGATTCAAAAAGTCCGCCGATGGAAGCGTTTGTTCCTGGATAGGGCGGATTTGCAGACTTTGCGTCAATGTCTGACGGTACGTATCGTCAACTTCGTCTCGGGATCCAGGAGGTGTCGCAGGGCCAGATCGCGTCACTTCTTCCTGGGCGTCCTCGTTGGCCATGAACCAGAGTCTCTTCGTGTTGGAGACAGGTTTGTGATTGCTCGAACCGAAGGTAGCGGTGGGGCTTTCGGGCCAAGCAGGGCGCAATTCTGCCATAGTAGCGACCAGAGGAGTGTCCAAAATCCCACCGTGCAAGTCGCTATCCACCAGCCATGAAGGAAATTGAGCCTCGAAATCAAAGTTGAAGACGTCGAGCGAAGGGTCAAATCCACTCCCTGACTGATCAGGGGGGACTGTATTCGAGTAGACATCAGTCGAGGTGGTGGTGTCCATTTGGCCCTCCTGATATCCTTTGCCATCCTTGAGGTAATTAGAGGGGGACACATTCAGAGACGGGCTAATAGTGGAAATCAGGATTGGGTCAGGCTGTCCGTCCAAGACAGTCGCGCAGTCAAGCGGTACTGGGTTGACCGAAAACGCTCTCTGGTCATCCTCTGATCGCAATGGATTGCTTGACAGGCGCTTATCTTTCACGACGGCTAGAGAACCATCCTCTGCTAAGTGCTCTTTCTGATGCCGCAGCAGCGTATCGCTAGAAGAGACCTTAGCTGAAGCACATGCATTTTCAATCGCAGTCACTACTTACTGCCGACCATATTTCCTGCCACAGCTTGCACAGACGAAAGGCTTCTCCTTGGTATGAGACCTGATGTGCCTCTCTAGGTGATCAGCTTTCGCAAAGGTGCGACCACAGGTTGAGCATTGTCTGATTTTGGCGCCCCGACGGCCCCGCGGACCATCCTTAGGAGCTTGCACCACAGTGGGATTAGGCATTGCCGGGAATGTGCAGGCCGGGAGAGAAAAACGCCTCCATATCAGTGTGATAGAGTGACTCAACCACTGACTGTCTGCTCATAACGTGATAGAAAGGAAGAAGAATCTCTTGGTTTGTGGGGAGAGAGAAATCCGGGGATCCTTTGAAGGCTCGACACCGTCCCGCCCGAAGAGGGGAAGCTGCGGGTCCGAGATTGCGCAAGGCTGGCCAATAAAGATCTTATATAGAGTCATCACGTGCGTCGCAGCCTGACGCTTGCGACAGCGATACAGTTGCTCTGTCTAGCCTTTGACAACAAGATCGACACTATTATATCGAGTCTTTTTCTCATCCGTGTGTAGATCAATGCCATCATGTTGTACCCGAGATATATCTCGATACTGTAGGCCTCCCACTAGGCCTAATGTTGGTGGAAGCTTCATTCCTACTCCTGTTGGCTCGGGTTGATCACGTTTGATCACTTGCGCCTTGCGTCCACGACGCAACTTCCCAGGGTATTCAGCTTCGAGAACTTCGAGCTGAAATGGCTCATGAAACTCATGGCCCTCATCGATGCCGCCAAAGTGCATTCTCCACCCCGCCTCATCTGGCCAGAAGTTTTGTGGGGATATAAACTACAGAATGTGGGACGTTTGGCATTGAGGCAAAGGGTCCGCCACCGTAACGGCAGCTTCAGAACAGCCAATACACTGTACATCGACAAGATCAGTTGACTTTGTGGGTGCCTGTCTATGATTCTAGTATTCGGAATGAAAAGAATCACCGCCCAACATGCCTCAATACCTCGCAAATAACCCCACAAGGACTGTCCCACATTTCTTGCTTGCGGCGTCTGGAACTGATCCTCGGGACTTTCAAACTACCATGGCTGCCGGTGGTAGTAGCTGGGGTCCGTGTGCTGGAAGCTTTGCCATATAATTCCGCGTTTGACTTCATTCAAGAACGAGATTCTGGTCAGTGCTTCGGTCTTTTGTTCTGTAATCGATCGACAGATCAGAATACAGCAAGTGCTTTGCTGGAGAGACCAGGAATTCCTCGTCAAATACTCTGCCTCACATTATGTCTCCAAGAATATCTGATGTTGAGGAGACTGGAGTCATCATATGCGGTGGCGGCCCGACGGGGACGGTGCTGTCAGCCCTGCTCGGGGCGATGAAGGTGCCAAACGTTGTCCTGGAAAGAGAGAAAGGCATTACAACAGACCCCAGAGGCATTGCTTTGGACGAAGATGGCATCCGAATACTACAGTCGATTGGGATCTACGACAAGGTATACACAGAGATTGGGACATGTGAGTAAAGCCCCTTCAGAGCTGTTTTATGTCTCTTTACCTGATATTAATGAACCCAGGCATGGAGATATTCAACTTTGTTACTGGCAGTGACCCAAACTTGTACAAAAAGCCACTCCTCACCATGGACTACACGACTACCGAGGGAGGCACTGGGCACGTTGGGTTCATATGCCACAAACAGCCAGCGATGGAAAAGGCGATTCGGGACGAGATCCACAAAATCCCCTTTTCTGAAATCCGGACCGAGTCTACTGTGATTGGGATCTCGGAAGATGCTGAAAGAGTGATCGTCGAGTACAAGGATGCACATGGAGAGCTTCGAAGACTAACAGCTCCATTCATGGTCGGAGCGGATGGGAAGACGGGCTATGTCAGGAAGTGCTATCTCGAGCCGAAAGGCGTCATCTTGGAACGATGCAAAGAGTGAGGTTATTCCACCTCTTCTCAGACAATTCATGCTGAACGGAGATATAGGTCGGACTACGAGGAGACCTGGGTCGCGCTGAATTGGCAAATCACTTTACCCACCGAAAAGACTCACCCAGACTTTCCCCTGTGGAGGCTCGGGTACACGCCCGAGCAAGTCTACGATCGGTTCTTCCCGAAACAGTTTCGTTTTCTCTGCAATCCTAAGCGGCCGTCAGTATGCGGAAGATTCGGCCTGAAGTCAGATCGGTTGTGGAGGTTCGAGTTCGTTGTATTGGCAGGCGAAGACGGCTACAAAATGGCCACACCCGAGGAGACCAGCAAGATCATCTATCCTTACCTCACCCATCCTGGAAGCTGGTACGGTCTCCAACACCCAGTCAGATTCCCTGAGGATTGCATCAAGACGTTGCGATCACGGCCGTTCTCCTTTGTGGCGAGGAGCTGCAACAAGTGGGCCCTGGGAAGGGTCATTTTGGCCGGTGATGCAGCTCATGTCTTCCCTCCTTTCGGTAAGCGCCGCCGTTTTCATGGATTTTGGTGTGTTTTGTGACCAATCTAACTGATTGATAGGCGGACAAGGTATTGCCTCTGGGTTTCGCGACGCGTCGGCACTGGCCTGGAGACTTGCGTTGCTACACCAGCATCCGACAACAGACCACGAGTCCGTGTTGACAGCATGGTATACCGAACGAAAGCAACAGCTCGAGCGCTCACTGGCCGCCACCATCCAGAATGGGGCATATGTGACAGAATCGGACCCTATCAAGGTCTTCATTCGCGAATGGTACATGTGGGCTGTTCAACTGGTACCCAGCTGGAGGAGAGAACTCCAGAAAGGCGCCCGAGCACTAGGCATGACGAAATATCGATACAGTCCCGGACTTGCATTTTTGGGGGACATGGGAGGTGGCTTGCTCCTCCCGCAAATCTATGCCTTCGACTTCAGGAAGAGCAGGGTTGAGTTCACGGATGATTTTATCTTCTCTTCGGATAAAAGGGGGTTGTTCCAGCTGCTCGTCTTACCTGACGAAGTCGGCCAGATCCAGTCACTTACAACAGATCTTGAGGCCATCTGCCACCTCTCGGGAAATCTTGTTCTTGGTGAGGAAGCCTCGGTGCTCGTCCAATCCACAAAGGCCTCGATATCTGCCCACGACATGCCCGCCCAGCAGGTAGCCCGTATCGCGACGGGGGACGAATTCGCGGCCGACCAGCTCCTGTGCAAGAACCGACCTGCCCCAATCGGCTATGACGAGCTGCGGCTTCGCAAGGAGGTAGAGGGCAAGAAGTACGTGATTGTCAGGCCCGACCGCTTCGTCTTTGCGGCCTGTGATACACGGGCGGAATTGAGGGCGGCTATGAAGAAGCTCCCAGGCGCATTGCATGTCAAGTGAGGCTCGAAGTTGGCAGAGGCATAACGGACACCCTTTTCTGGACGTAGAGCGAAATCTCTTGGTTGTGTGTGCTGCCTTTGCATCAGAGCATTCGCGCAATATAAACAAATCAGGCGTGTAACAGCTACGTTAGTTAGGGGGGCAAACCCGCTGAGAGTCGATTCCATATCTGTACATACCCACGGACACATCGGCTATTTGATGACACTGGTCCATTCCCTTTGGCTGGATAACTAGGGGCAACAAAAATAATCTAAACTAACTACAAGTATATATGTATATAGGTCTTTTCTTTTTGTAACCTCTTCTCTCCCTCCGCGCCGAATCATTCAGCCTTGTTCCCGACGGTTACCCA
>WJFF01000033.1:62698-83903 GCA_011800825.1 Fonsecaea pugnacius | reverse complement strand
AGGAATGATTTTCCCATCATGCGTAACAATGGAGCCTCGCACGACTTCATCCTCCAGGTCGATGCCGAAGTGATTCTCCCTAGGAGAAATTGCCAGCAGAAACTTCGTGATGTTGTTGGAGTACAGACTCGTTGACTGTGTTGGAAGTCGAGACGGAAAATCCGTGTAGCCAATAATGGTAACGTGGTTATGCACAATCAGTTTGCCTGGTTGAGTAACCTCGCAGTTACCGCCGCCCTCTGATGCAAGGTCGACAATGACCGAGCCGGGTTTCATGGCACTGACCATCTTCTCCGTGATCAATTTAGGAGAAGGCTTTCCGGGAATGGCCGCAGTAGTAATGACAATGTCGACATCCTTGCACTGTTCCATGAAAAGTTTCATCTCCGCCTCGATGAACTCCTTGGACATTTCTTTACTGTAACCACCTGCTGCCGAGCCTTCTTCCTTGACGGAGACTTCCAGAAAGTCGGCTCCCAGGGACTGAACTTGTTCTCGAGCGGCAGAACGAGTGTCAAACCCGCGGACGATTGCACCCAGCCGACGGGCGGTGGTGATGGCACTCAACCCAGCGACACCAGCTCCAATGACCAAGACTTTGGAGGGAGGAATCTTTCCCGCGGCAGTGACCTGACCAGTCAAGAAGCGACCATAGTGATTAGCTGCCTCAAGCACACCTTTGTAACCAGCTATATTGGCCATGGAACTTAAGGCATCAAAAGCCTGAGCACGCGAAATTCTCGGAATCATGTCCATGGCAAAGGCAGTCACACGCTGGGAAGCAAGAGCCTCAACAAGGGGTCTGTTCTGCATGGGCTGCAGAAACGAGATCAAGGCAGTCCCCTCTCGAATCTTTGGTACTTCCGACTCCAGGTTCGGTGGACGGACTTTGAGCACGATATTGCTTTCCGACCACACGGTCTCGCGGTCGACCACAGTGGCGCCAACATGCTCGTAGACCTCGTCCGCATATTCAGCTTCAATACCAGCGCCTCGCTCGACGAGGACACGGGCGAAACCTTTCTTCAACAGCAAAGGGATGTTTTGTGGTGCGACAGCGACACGACGTTCACCTGCAAGGGTCTCTTTGGGAACGCCAATGGTCAGTTGCGAATAAAGAACTGGCTCAGCCGGGAGGTCGGACTTGAATCTCGACCATACAGTGACAGCCCTCGGTGGTAATTTTATCAGACTTTTATGTTGATGTTGATTTTTCGAGGTGAGCGGAACCAGCCCGCAACCGACTGAGTGCACATGTCGCCTCGCGTGACGGCTCTGCCGTACACAACCATAGATGGCGCCGATCCTGGGAACTGGGTCGAAATGTCAGCCTGGACCTCAGGCTCTCTCGATATGACAGGATTCCAGCAGTACCTGAGTCTCTAAAGCTGAAGCAACTCTTGGTTGATAGTTTTACCGACAAGGGCGCAGACACGATGGGAAAGGAGGCGTGAGCCATTGTGCTATCTCACCGCCACAAACAAGCTCGATAGGAACCTTGTAAACTCGGATCTGGGGCTGCAGATAACCGCGATGACCTGCATGTCAAGCCCGGAGGCACCCGTCAAGAAAAAACACGCGATTCTATGGCATGCTCTGCGGCGGAAAGAGTGTTTGCAAATTTCGCTGTGTAGCCAAACTTGCGAATGAACAGGAGAATTGGAGAGCAAGATGAGGAGGTAAAACGTGGCAGGCTGGTGAGGAAGAGTAGTAGTGAGTAGTGGGCAGCGGAGCTGTAAGGAACCGATGATACTGCCGAGGGAGAAATGCAGTGGGCACATGACGGCCAGGTTCAATCGGGAATGCCCCAAAGCCTGAATGAAGCTTGGAATTGTGCGTGGATGGGTTGCATTGACCGTCACAACCGTCCTCGTGGTACAGAAAGCTAGGGGTTGGCATTGTGGCCGTCAATGGCGGGCATGGGCAAGATTATTGATGCCCCTCGTCGCCCTCCAACCAATTGTTAGGGACAATGAGGGCGAGAGCCGCCCGTGCGTGGTGGGGGTGGAGCAGGTGGGGTGGGAGCGATTACGGTATGTTCAAGATAGAATGTGGAGGAGGGGGATACGAGGAACAGAAGGACGAAAAGGCCATTGATCGCTATCACCACCGTCATGGTCACCACTATGTACCTGGGTGAACTGGATCAATGTGTCCCCCTACGCGTGCTGTAGCTCTTGTGAACCTGCAAGACAGCGCACCTATCAACTATACGGAAGAGCCTGGTTGGTCCACTATCGCAGGGATCTTCTGCCATCTTTCTATCCTTCGCGCAGCTTCTCCTGCGTATGTAACGACTCCTCAGCTGCGCTCGCGCCTTGCCCAGGCAGCTCGTGATCCATTCCAGCGATAGGTTCCAAGAACCCGCGAAACGTCGTCCTGATAATCACCCAGTCCTTGTGGAAGTCATCCTCTTCATTCTGGACGGGGGTGTCTCCGTTGGTGGCTATCGTCTGAACATCCGATGGTATACCGACATCAGTCAGTTTGTCATCTTCCCTCTCTTCAATGTCCAGTGTCCATCTCATCCCATATCCTCGTGCATTCCTAATCTCGTACACTGCTACCCCATGGTGCAACAGCATCACATTCCTCCAGACTGCTTGCACGAGCATGTCCTCCAATATCCCCCTTGCGATTTCCGTCTTATTCTCGTTGCTTCCCGTTGGCAGGGTCCAAAATGGGTGTGCTCGGCCATGCTCTGATGATGCACCGCCACGTTCAAAATGTTTGCAGAGCGCAACTGCACCCGAGGACATGAGGGTTTTGGGACGTGGCGGTGCATTAAATGCATCGCGCAAGGTGGATGTTGGTGGAGGCAGCAGGAAAAGTGTTCCTTTTGTTTTCACAAGGCCAGCAGTGCGGTATGTATTTTCGCGATCTGATGGACTCGTGGACCATGGAAGGATGAGGGAAGGGTACATTTTACTATGACTGGTCTCGCGGTTTGAGCAGCTGGTCAGGGAACGAGGAGGCACAAGCACATAAGATATGGAAAGGGCGGTGAGAAGCCTTCCCCCTTTCGTGATTGGAGCAACATTGCTGCGAGACAACGCGACAAACAATGGCTGAGGCTGGTGATCAATTCATTACATTGCACGCAAGAAGATGTTATGGGCGGCCTCGACATGGAACGAGCAAGATCACAACAGAAATGCATAAAATGACAGAGAGTGGCTGGCAGCTGGATAAACAATGCCCCGACAAGCACGGAAATCTCCTGCAGATTCCCCGAACCTGATAGCGTCATACATCTTTGGTATTGCACTGTGCGGGGAGGCGTCCTTGGGTGTCCAATCCGCAGATCAAATTGGTCAGCTCGATAGTTTCCAGCAGTGTCTACACACCGAAATCCAAGTGCCTAGCGGCAACATGGTGCTCCGCAAGATGGAGTGATGATCCCCTGATATTCTCTGGGACGACCCTCTATTGATACTCTGTCCTCCTCCACCAGGCAGAACCGACTTGCATCGTCCAGCTCTACTCACATTGATCCGGCTCAAACCCCAAATTTCTTATACTCGGTACATAGTATCGGCCAAACCTCGAACATGGCTTCAGCAACGGGTATTCCTGAGCGCAATCCCGCCCTTGAAGAGGAGGAGCCCCTCCTAGGAAGGCCAGGAGACGTAACACAACGGCCAGGCCAGGGCATGCAGTTCAATTTTGTGACGGGAACAGGTAGGGGAGCCTCCTTCTCAACTCGTCGAAGCCAACATGCTGTTTGGCATCGTCGCTGACAGGGAACAGCTATTCTCGCCCAAGTAGGCATCGTTATCCTGACAGCTCTGGTCTGGGCTGCGGTGTTCAAGACCGGGTTCATATTCTTCTCCTACCATCCTTTGCTCAACTCCCTGGCCATCCTCCTGCTCGTTCAAGGTGTGCTCGTCCTCCAACCCACCGCGGCTCAAAAGGACAAAATCACGGGCACATATGTGCACTCAGCAATCAACACGTCGGCCGTTGCATTGCTCATAGCCGGATTGGTCATTATCGAGATAAACAAAGCTTCGCACCCTGAGACCCGGTTTCAAAGTGTGCACGGGAAAATGGCATTGGTGGCTTACATACTGATCTTCCTGCAATGGCTGATCGGAGCCGCTACGTTTTACTTGCCTGAGACGATATTTGGCACTGTTGATCGAGCCAAGTCACTGTACAAATACCACAGGTACGTGATACAAGGTTGCCATACTTCTATGGCCTAACAATGAGGCAGAATTTCGGGCTACATTCTCGCCGTCTATTTTCTGGCTGTCATTGCAGCAGCCACTCAGACATACTATAACCAAGCATTCCTGCACATCAAGCTGTGGGCCGTCATTGTGGCAAGCATTCTGGTACTCGTGGGTATCATACCGCGCATCAAAAAGCACAAGCTTGGATTTTGAGAGAGTCGTTGATATCAACAACATGGGCAGAGGAACGGGTCGCATTGCAGGATTCAATCTTCCTTTGCCTTGACAAGAAGGCATCTTAATACGTCAGGTCACTCGCTCAACAGCGAATATGGACACGATGCACGATGTCCTATATGAGGATTCGGGGAAACATTCGGAGGGACTCAAAATATGTTAGACGGCGAACACACACTTGGGGGACAAGACTCGCATTAGCGCGTTAATTGGTTATTTGGTTGGTATCTACTTACAAGAAGAAGCTGGAGTTTTATCCACTAGTACAAAACATAGGTTAATAGCTGCACTGTTGATTGTGATTCTCTATTATATGCTGCATAGACGAAATCCAGCTGGTGAAGTCGATTTGGTCGATTTGGCGTGCGGAGTAATTCGGATTTGGGGCGCAAGGCGATGACGCCCGGGTGGTGAGACCTGCAGTTCCGCCCATTTAAACTGCCATGTGCGCCGGAATAATTCAAACTGTGCAAGTAGGAAGTTCGAAGATTCACCCTTCGCCCATCAAGGCCTCGCCTGCGCTGCGCTTACTTCGATGAGCTGACTTCTATCTTTCATTGCCCTCCGTCCCAGCCTCTGCGACCATAGTCTAAGATGGCCCTCAACCTGGAGAAACAACTGCGCTTCGTGAGCAGACTGCGACCCCTCTGCCATTTATCCCGCTGACCATTTTCCCACAGTATGGCGCATACCACCATGACGCAGTACGGTCACAAACATCGACCCTCGAGAGAAGTCGCTAATTTCGATTCAGGTCAATATTGGCATACATATGATTGGAGTTCCCATTATCCTGTGGACTACGTTCCTCCTGGTATGAGATAGACCTGTCCATCCGACGAGCACGGCAACTTACCTCTCTGGTAGTTCACGAATTCGGGTCCACTGATTAAGTTGCCTCAATCGATGACCATCCCCAACCTCGAACTGAACGCCGGCACACTTTTCTGCCTATCTTACTGCGGGCTATACATCTTACTCGAGCCAGTGGCCGGGACGGCGTTCGCCGCATTGCTTCTCGCCGGAACTGCATACGCACATCACCTAGTCGCTGTCCACGGAATGACCGCCAACTTCTGGGCGGCGTCGGCATTCGTGGCGTCGTGGATTGCACAGTTCCTGGGCCATGGAGTGTTCGAAGGACGGGCTCCTGCTCTGCTGGACAACATCTTCCAGGCATTCTTCTTGGCTCCACTCTTTGTTTGGTTGGAGATCCTGTTTGCGCTTGGCTACAGGCCGGAATTGAAGAGCCGGGTGGACAAGATGGTGGAGCAAGATATTGCCAAATATCGCGAGTCCAAGGCGCAGAAAGCGAACGGGCAGATCAACGGGACTGCTGCGAATGGTCATACCAAACAATCATAACCCGAACTGGAGCACCGGCACCGGAAGCGACAATGAGGAGGGCTGCCGAAAGATGGTACTCGAGGTGGGAGACCTCTATAACGACATTCGATTTATTGAGCGCATTCAAGCTATACGACAACGCTATCGATTCCCCTTTGGCACTTTTCATGATGAGCGGCGACATGCAATTCTGGCGGAGTTATTTTGGCTGTGTATATGTGGCTGGGTGAAATGTACTTCCCTTCAAGCAATTGAAGTGATGGTCTTTGCTATAAGCTGGTTGATGTTGTGCGGTCGCCAGCCTTTATCTGTTGGCCGTGGATGCAGAATTTTCGGGGAGCAACCAAAAACGTGTAGAATTCAGTTCCATCTAGATAATTTTCAAAAATGTATACTTCACATTTCGTAACCGATATGGTTTATATTCCGGGCATTTCACCCCCTTTTTTAGTTGAGCTCGTACACGCATACAAATCGGACTCGAAGAATTGCCAAGCTTTAGACACGTTCCTTCATCCCTGCAGCGCCGTCTCCCAGTTTCTCGCCTCGGTGTGATGATGCCCCTGAATGACTGGGCCGATACTACGCTCAAAGCGCCTCTGAAACAGGATACTCCATTTCACACACATGACCGTCACAAATCGAAATCAGCCGAGGGCAGCTCGCTGTTGGAAGGATGGGTGCATCAAAGGCCCAACGGACCGAATCCGTTAACTGAGGATGAAAACGCAACGTTGGTTGTTCCCGCACTGCCGCTTTCGAGCAACGAACTGACGATGAGGCAGATGGCAGTTGATGCATGGATCAGAGCGATGGAGTTCGGCCTCCAGAGGAAGCACGTCGACAACACTCCCCTCGACCGATGAAGAGCTGCGGTCAGCGATCACAGCATTAAAGTCTTCAACCAGGGCGATTGAGCGCCGGACGCAGATCCTCCGCGCACAAGATGCTCAACTAAAGCATATCGAGGAAGTTGAAAACGCTCTCAATGCACGAAAGACCAGACAAGAACAACACCTCGACCAGAAACATGCCGCTGAAGTGCAGTATATCAAATTTGCCGTAAATCTCCCCCTGTCATCCGACCGCTAGACAAGTCGTCAATTGCTGACTTATGCATTAGAACGAGCAAATACTCGAGGATCTGAGGTTAACTCTTCGAGCCGAGTTCGATCGCGTTATCAAAGACTCCAGATCGACTCCCGCAACTGTCACGGAGCTGCTCAACTCAGACGATCGCGTGCTTTCCGATCTCAATGAGCTCTCATCCTCCGGCGCTCGGGAGAAACATGAAGTCGCCCTCGATGCGCTAGCACACAGAGTAAACAAACTTACGCATGCTTTACAGTATTTTCGCTCGCAGACACTCAAAGATCGTCTTGATCGTGCGTATCTTGAATCACTCAGTAGTGCAGACATCGCCTCTAGTGCTCAGGTCGTCTCTGACGGCACAATCGACACTGTTCAAGAAGATCTAGGCTCTCTATATAAGGAGATTGGTGATGTCGTGGGAATGGTTGTGGCTCAAGAACACGGAAATGGCCTTCATGCAGCTCTCCAGGACGTCCGCCTTGCGCAGAAGCAGAACGATAGGAGACTCCATGAAAAGGTAAGGTCCATTGCCTTGGATCATTCGATTGAGAATCACTCACATGACGGCTTTACTAGGTGTGCAGCCAACTTTACTCCCTCACAGAGGCCGTCACTAGTCTCTCGAAGCGGTTGGAGAGCCTCCAATCTCGACGACTCAGGTTGCACGAACTGGACGTGCAACTTCAGCAAGTCGAGACTGTTGCTCGCTCTAATACGAAACCGATTGTTGAGAAAACAGGCACGGAGCCGGAAGACAGCATCAAACCCGCCGCAAAAGCTTTAAGCCAACACCTCGGTCTCACTCCGGGAAGCGGTGATAGAAAGATATCTGATATAGCAACCACTTCGGGCCAACTCGACGACCTCACTTTGGGTCTGGACACTCAGTCAGCAAGTAACGTTCTGAGAATACTCCAGCTGTCAGACCGAGCAGCTGCGAGGCGAGGCGCTGCAGTACAGCGTGCTTTAGAAGCACTGACGTTTCGTGGTTCTCATGAGCTTGGTGTCCGTGAACTAGAGGAGATGATTGCAGCTGCGAAGGCGAAAATGGAGCGAGGGAATACCTGACACGGTAGGACACGCGACTCACCTGAAGCGAAGTGCATCCTGTCGCCGTCAGTGCGGATACAACAGCCCGTGCCAATCGGAATGGTCAACTACACGCGGCGGAGCTGCTCTTGGATACGCCAACTCTTGACCCTCCCCTGTCAACATGTGCCTATTGCACATTTGTATCTCTGCGGGTAACTGTCCCGCTTGTTAGGACGGATAGGGGCTTTCTATGCGCCCCTGGATGACTGTAGAGTATGAGCTACTACGAAATAGCCTAATGAAGGGGTAAAAAGGCACATGTTCTGGCAATAATAGGCAAAGTAGATATATTATAGTTTCCGTCATGGCTTTTCCAGGGTTCGACATGCGTCCAGGATCGGCAAATCGCTCTGTTGGTTGGTAGGGTACAGATTCACTCCGGAAAAGAAATAGTTCTCGTTTGACATGATCTATCATCAATCTATCCTTGCGTAAGGTTTTCATGATATATAAACTTTGTGGTATTACACATGGGCGCGGAAACCCCCTCCAATAAAGAAAGCAGGAAAAAGTCACGAAAACTGGGAAGTTTGGCTTCAAACATCCTCCCTGACCCTGGGCAGCACGTGTGGGTGCCGAGCGTTTCTGTCTCGGGTGCCCAATTCCATGGTGACCGGGGTGCGCTGCTTCTCCTCGGACTTGCTCTTGGTGAAACTCCTGGTCATGGTGAAGAAGCCCTGTCGGAGGGAGAGCACGGCGCTGGAGGGGCCGAGGCGGCGGCCCTTCATGCCCTCGGTCTCCTCCTCCTTGAACCAGCCGGCGGCTCGCTTGACGTACTTCCAGGCCTCCATGCCGCTGACAAAGACGAAGACGCAGACGATGGCGGGCGCCCACTCCCAGCCGATGCCCTTGTGCTTGAACACGGACGTGTTGAGGCCCGGGATGTAGACGGCGGGAAAGACGGAGACGGCGCCGATGACGACCGACCAGAACAGGAACTGGTTCTCCCAGATGTCCTGGAAAAACGGGAACGTGCGCGTGTCGTGCGGGTTCATCCGGAACATGCTCCGCCGCATCGCCTTGAACTCCCACGCCGAGATCAGAATCAGCCAGGTCAGCTCGGCGAAGACGGCCGCCCGCGCCCGGAACACGACGTCGCACGTGTCGTTGTACTTGCGGTTGCAGTCCTGGCCCAGGCCGTCCGGACCGGGACCGTACACGATGAAGACGAACGTCATCAGGCAGCACGTGCCTTGGATCGTCCCGTACACCAGCATGTCCGTGATCAGTTCCCACGTGAAGACGCCCTTTTTGTTGTCGTGCGGTGGCCGCTCCATCACGTCCGGCGACGCCTTCTCTCGCCCCAGACCAAACGCCGGGAACGACGACGTGAGCATGTTGATCCACAGGATCTGCAGCGGGGAGAGGGGGAACACGGAAAACCCCGTGTCGTCCTGGAATCCGAGGCCGCAGATGAGCAGGATGACTTCGCCGACGTTGGACGTAAGGAGGTGCAGCACGAAGCGTTGGATGTTGTCGAACATGCGGCGTCCCTCCTCGACGGCGTTGACGATGGACGCAAAGTTGTCGTCCGTCAGCACAATGTCCGACGCCGACTTGGCCACGTCGCTCCCGTTGAGGCCCATGGCGATGCCCACGTCGGCGAGCTTCAGCGACGGCGAATCGTTGACCCCGTCACCTGTCATGGCCGCGAACTTCTTCCGTCGGTGCAACGCCTCGATCATCCGGACTTTGGTCTCGGGGGCGCAGCGCGCCACCACGAGGGGCAGGGTCGGCAGAGCATCGATCTCGGCGTCGGTCATCCTGTCGAATTCCGTCGCGGTCTTGACGATGGCCGCCGCCACGTCGGGTGCGAGCGCGCCCATGTTCTTGGGAATGATGCCGACTTCCTTGGCGATGGCGGTCGCGGTGGACGGGTGGTCACCTGTCAACATGGACACGGTGATTCCGGCGGTCGTGCAGGCCTGCACAGCGGCCTTGGTCTCGAGGCGAGGCGGGTCATAGAGACCAGCGAGACCTAGCAGACAGAGCTCCTTTTCGACAACGCTCCGGTCCACGTCGCTGTGTTCCTCGATTTCAAGGGTCGTGTCCCTCCTCGCGATGGCTAGCACTCGCAACCCTTGTTCGGCGAGAAAGGTCATTTGTTCCAGGATGGCTTCCTTCAGGCTCGGAGTCATCTCTTCATGCTTATCCCCTACGCCCACGGACGTGCAGAGGTCGATGATGCGTTCGACCGCGCCTTTGGTGAAGATGAGAGAGTGTTCCAGGCCGGGTTTCGTGTACACGACCGACATGCGCTTGATGGAGCTGTCAAAGGGATATTCCATTTTCTGTACCCACCCGCTCTCCTCGAGCGTCTTCTTGCCGTAGTTGAAGCGGTGCGAGAAGACCTGCAGGGCAATCTCGGTCGGGTCGCCCGCCGTCTTCCACTTCTCGTCCTCCCCGTCCTCGGCGACCTTGCGGACGGTCGCCAGGTTGCAGAGGGCCGCGGATTCCAGGAACGCCTGGAGTTCAGGCGTAACCTCCGGATTGGACTTGACGTCGGTTTCGGATTTCTCCGAGGCCTTTTCGGCGTCCTTTTGCAGTTTCTCACTCGGGAGGTCGAAAGAGATGCCCGCGGTGCTTCGTTTGCGGTCAAAGGCTTCTTCCCTGGCGAGTCTCTCCGCCTCGACTTCCTGCCGCGACCTGGGCGCCTTGCCGAGCGTGACAGTTCCTTCTGTAGGGTCTGAAGCATTGTTGGAATTCTCCACACTGTAGATGCCGACACCAGGAATCCATGCCTTTCGCGTCACCATCTTCCCCTGGGTGAGGGTGCCGGTTTTATCCGAGCAGATGTTGGTGACGCCTCCGAGGGCTTCGAGTGCACTGAGTTGTCGGACGACCACCTTGCGTTTCCGCATCTGCGTCATGCCCACGACCATGGTGATGGTGAGGACGGCAATCAAGGACTCGGGAATGATGGCAATGCCCGTGGAAATGGCGTAGATGGCAACCTCGTTGGTGACGTTGAATCGGTTGACCCCAAACACGATGATGGCCAGCAGGATGGCGCACCCGAAGAGGACGTAGGCGAGTTTGCTGAGCTTGATCTGCAGAGGCGTGCCGCCGGTGAGACCGAGGAATTTGCGCACACCATCGTATGTACGCAGCACACCTCCTTTGACGGGCTGCATGGGTCCGTACTTCTTCCTCGACATGGAACGGTTGGGCTTGCGTTTCTTTCCCTGCATCGAGGCAGCGATCCCTCCAATGGCCGTCGACATGCCGGTGTAGACCACGACACCGCGGCCGCGGCCCTTGGTCACCGTGGAAGACGAGTACGCTATGTTGAGTCGGTCGCCCAGACCCAGATCTTCTTTGGCAATGCCGTGCTTGGCCTCGAATTCGACTTCTTTGGCAACCGGCAGCGCCTCGCCTGTCAAGATGGCTTCGTCGCATTCGAGGTTCATCACCTCGAACAGTCGCAAATCCGCCGGAACCGTGTCCCCAGTCTTGATCGACACAATGTCACCGGGGACGACTTCTGCCGAGGGAATGGTCATCTCGTTCCCATCTCTAACCACAGCTGCCGATGGGGACGAAAGTGAACGCAAAGCGTCCATTTTCTTCTCAGCCTGAAATTCCTGGTAGAAGCCAATGACGACGTTGAGAACGATGACGGCCGTGATGACAGCGCCTTCAACGAAATCTTCCACGCCGTACGAGAGTGCCATGGCGAGCACCAACACCTGCAAACACGGTCAGCCGGCTCTACGCCTCCAAAACGAAACGTTTAGTTGGTGGGAAATCAATACCAGAATCATGGCGTTGGAGATTTGCTTCCCCAAGATGGCATACCAAGAGACCCCTCCATCGCCTTCAAGCCTGTTGGGTCCATATTTCTGTTGGTATTCCTGGACTTGGACATTGCTCAGGCCCAAGTCGGTGCTGGTCTCTAGATGAGTGATGATTTCATCTGGAGAGAGGAGGAAAGGGTGCTTCGGATAACTCTGTTCCGCTCTTGTGCCTTTTTTGCCCATAGCAGGCGGCTATCCAAGGCGGGTTGAATTTATAGGCTGGGCAAATGGATGTCGAGGTTTTGTGGTTCCAGATAAGTTGATGAATGAGTCTAGCTTGCTCGAAATATCTGTGTCTCGACAAAACAACTGATTCTATGACATAGACAAGCAACAGTGAGTCATGACATGAAGCTTGAAAAGAGTGAGAGTGGATCCCCCCTTCCCAGATCAAGGGACATGCCGCTCGTTATATAGAGCTGAAGCAGCATCTTATCGGAGTGTCAACCCCCGAAGGCCTGAACCCGCACGATCACGTCCAAGACTTCCACCGTGTCCCTACCCTTGAAAGCCAAGAGTCATCTCGCCGATATCTGGTCTTGACACAGCAGCTCTGCGCTCTTGGCATGGGAATAGTGTGCTCCCCAGACATGTTCGCGGTGGAAATGTGGCGAGGAACAGTGCAGGGCGCTCCCATATGTGCGGAATTGGCCAAGCCTGGGCGGAGGTGGAGGCGGGTGATAGGGTTACAGAAGGTAAACACCCCCAAGGGGTCCCAAGAGGAAGGAAACTCCCCTGCTGGGGACTCTGTTTCGCCAGAAGCAATCCGCAGCGACGAGTCGGCATCGTCCGGGGGTCTTGGGTTTGATGTGGTTGACGCAATGGAAAGTCATACGAGCCTGTAAGCGAGCGGAGTCAAGACCTTGGAAGCCTTGGCGCCAAGTCCTTCGCTCGAATTGATTGATCGCTTTCGCCGAGCCCGGGAAGAGGAATGCGTGTCCGCCACTCTGATGGTCTCCCAGCACCTTGGCGCATGGAATCCAACCCGCTCATCATTTTGTACTCGTACATAACGCCATCTTGTGTGCTTTGTCCATTGTCCATGGCATTCCGTGGGGATCTGGGCCAAGCATTTCCGTGTTTCTTCCTTTTTCCCCTCGATGACCATACATTCCATCAGTGTCCGGACCACGTGCGAGGCTGTCACTGCAAAGGACTACTAAATCTTACAAACGTGGAGCGAATCGTGGTTTTCTTGGGAAGGCAGATCGTGGGGTGGGTATATATCTTTCCTGATCCCCAGCTTTGCCGTCCAATGCTCGGCTTGGTACCTTTTTCCTGGATTTCCGAGGCCATGTCACATACCCATTCATGCCCTATATGGGCTGGTATCTCCCGCATTAATCGGTTGTCTCGTCTGAGATGTTACGATATACATTATCCATAGGTAGCCATAGGGGGAGTAGGGAGGTATGGTTGGTATTGGTATTGGTATTAGCGAGATTTCCTTACCAACATGCGGTCCGTTCACGTCAAGCTAAGCCGAAGCCAGTCTGAAGCAATCAGTTGATCACATACAACCGAATTTGAACTTGAACTCCCATTTCCTTCTTGTCTATGTTGTACTGCTAATGTCCATCCACGGTCAAGAGAGAATATCCTGATGGGATGACAACAGATAGGATGCGACTTCAACGATTTGGCACAGTTGCGGTTTGTTCACTTACTGAATGGCTGCCATCACTCTAAATGAGAAGATGGCTGGCTACACATAGTCCATTCCCGAGTGCACGAGAATCTGCATCATTCCAAAGATCATGAACAGGTATGATAGCAGAGATGCCCGTTACATCTTGAAATCGACACAGTTGGCTGGAGTGACGATACGTGGTGGATAAGATCAAACCATCATGTCGAGTTGGGTGAATTGTCAGGTTATCCATACAAGGCCCGCCGTCACCTGAATGATAATGTCAATCGAATTCCCTGCGAACGAAAAACCCACGACGTTCAAGAGATTGAGTTACGGCTGGTAGATAATATCCTTTACGGAGCCGCTGGACGATGTGGCGGCCCTTGCCGGGCGATGTTGTCGTGTTTGTGAATGTCCAAATCTCGGTATTGAGGAATGGGTTTACCAGTAAGTCGCCACACCTTACATGCTTTCGGGGTTTGTTCTATAGTTCTAGCCTCTAATAGTTAACCGGTACTTTGGTCTGGAGAGCTAGCCGAGACTCTTCGGATCCGGGATCATTCGGTATATCGTCGAGTAGCTGCTCACGCAACTTTTTCCTTCCCTCGTCAAGGTCGAAAAATATACCGTTACAGCTCGCTAGACTCAGCCTCCATTGCCGACATGTTAGCAGGAATGGCAACGGCATTGGTCGGTGCAGGCACGCAGGGTCGACGGCTCGCTTACATGGTGAATATCCGCTTCATCCCTCCGTCGAGTCTGACCCTATACTGACCTGCCCCGGTTCAAAGTGGTCGAGTCAGGGCAGAGCTGTTCATCTTATTGATGCCCAGGCAAAGCAACTTTCCGATAGTGTCAAGTACATTGACCAACTTCGGGCTGCCTCTCCGAATCCGAGCCAACGATGGGGTGAGATTAAGACGTTTACCTCAGACTCATTACCTGAGGCATTGAAGGATTCGTGGTTGGTTGTAGAGGTACGCAAGCACCACCGAAGCTATGAGCTCGGACGCCAAATTGATGAATATATCGATGACAGTGTGTACCTGAGCGGCTGGAGCTCAAGCGACAAATGATCACAAAACTCGACGAGCTTGCGGCCCCCGAGACTATCATCGCATCCAACTCGAGCAGTTATAGCATTTCCGAAATCATCGACGGCCTGAAATTGCCCAATGAGCGACGCATTCTCAGTGCTCATTGCTGTAAGTACTCCGTCCATGTCAGAGTAAAGGCTCGTACACTGACAAGATGCATAATCAAGATTGGCCTCCAGAGACCTCTGGTAAGACCCGAGCGAAGCCATATCAAGCGCCCTACTGACCTTTTCAAGCGATTGAACTCATGGGTCATGCAAATACTGATCCTGAAATCATCCCACTCCTCATGGAGCAATGTCGGGATCATGGTTTCAGTCCATTCCACGTGAAGAAAGACTCCATGGGCTATATATACAACAGGTGTGCTCAGCCCTCGACTCTTTCAGGCTCCATTTTCACCTTTTCAGAAGCACTAATGGGGTTTTTGGCGGCATAGGATTTGGGCTGCAATCAAACGAGAAGCATTGCTCACAGCGGTGGAGGGTGTGGCTACCCCGGCAGAGATCGATGCAATTTTCAAAGACGTTCTGAAGACACCGAAAGGGCCCTTTGAGCAGATGGACGTGGTTGGACTCGACGTCGTACTCAACATCGAGGAACATTATGCAGAAAAGCGGAAGGATGTTCCCCTGGAGCCTCGCCAGTATCTCCAGCGATTCGTTAAAGATGGCCTTCTCGGTGTCAAAAGCGGGAAGGGATTTTATGAGTATCAAAGCTCGTGAGGAATCTGAACTGGGGTTTGAATTGTTGGCATAGAGAATGTCAAAGACTTCGCACCTTCCAGATGCTTCAGGTGTCGAGGTAGCCTTCCTATAGATATAGATATATGGATGTCCTACAAGTACCTGAGTATGTAAATAGCCTAAGGCTGGGGGCTGGAGCGCGTGACTTACCCCCGCAAACTTGTCTAGAAGCCCTAATCTCTACTTCGGGCGTCCCTAACGAACATCATCTAGGCGGGCACGCGGGGTATGGTGCTACCTAGCCACTAGGGTGCTTAGTGTTAATAGGCTTAGGCACCTTCCGCCAACCAACACAGTTTAGCGTCTCCCGCAAAGTTTGTGCCGCATCACCACCACAACTTCAACTCATTGCCTCAACTTCAACACTCCATTCTCCTCCACAAACATCTCTCATGTATCGGCGTTATTGTTGTGGATCCACGGGCTGCCATTCGCGCCATCATGTCTCAAGCAGAGATGGTCCCGCGCCGCGTCCAATTCTCTAGCTGCGACGAGTGTCGCAGGGCGAGAGTCGGTTGTGATGCGGGCAGGGCCCGCCGGAACCGAGAGGATCAGCAGGAGCTCGTGTCCTGCACGAGGTGCCTCAATCGCCAGCTACAGTGTACATTTGAGGTTCGCATGGCCCACTGGCCGCTCTGACTGATCTTTCACGCTGACCGAACCTCTTCTCCCCACCAGTGGATGAAGCCGGGTACAAGCACTCCTGTACCCAATCGCAAAAGTCAGAATACAAAACCTAGGAGGAAACGGTCAAGGGTGTCCACGCGAGAATCGACGGTTTGCGAGGAGAACAAAAGTGACACAGCTGGCGAATCACTGCCCAGTTTTGTCCACCAACACACCGAGAGCGCCACAAGTCAACCATTGGCAAGGTATGCTCCAACACTTACAAGTAAATGAAGTGCTTTCCTAACCGTTACAGGGCGAGCTATGAGTGGGGCTGGGCTTCGGATCAACTATCACAACCTCTGCTAGTACAACCTCCTCTAACCCCAGTACCGGTCAGTGCTGTTGAACGCCAATGGCTTCATACCATATACGAGGGGGCGTTTGAAACCATATTTGGATCTTGGATGGGTCGACACAGCAACCCTTTTGCGTAAGCGAGTCACCATCGGCTAAGCTCAACGCATCGCTGACAGCACTAGTTTTGGAGAACAGAGCCTAGCGGACGTGGTAAGTATACGACACATTTGCGGCGAACTCGACAGACACATCGACGAAGAGGATGCTGTGGCCGGCACAGCATCCGAACCTGGAGCTTCACCAGATCTTGCCAGGCACGAGAAAGATTCACAGCTCAACCAGTTCCTTGACCATGCCGTCCAGTCTTTCGCCGCTCGCTGGCTACCTCTGACGCAGCAACAAAGCTTGCCCGGGCTATCCCAGGCAGACATCGTCTGTCGTCTCTGGCGACGTGCACATACAGACATGCTCAAAGTCATAAACAGACCTTCTTATCGATCTATGTTGACTCTGCTATTGTTTGCTCTGACACCCATCCCAGTGGGCATATCTGAAGAAGAAGAACTTGAAGGAGTATCAGGACAAGTCTGCGTCCATGCAGCACTGCAGCAGATTCAGACACTTCGTGCACGTCAAAAGAGCCTCCAATTCAACGGAACCAGAGTCAACCTCACCAACTCGAACCGTCCCATGGGAGCAAGTCCTGCCTCACTTACCACCGCTAATTTTATTATCGCCGAGAGTACTGCATACTGGGCAGCTCTGACATTCGACACCTCTGCCTCTTTAACCCTGAATTGCCGGCCTTTGCTTTCTTCAGGACTTTTTGGTTTTGAGTCTGAGCCATCTTGGCGCATGGTGCGGACCTGTATTGGCATCTTCCGCGAAACGACGAGAGATTGGAGCAATCTTGATGTCGACCTGACAGATGAGAAAGCAAATCAAGTCATAGCGGCAGGAGCAGCATGGAAGCTGCTGGTCTGGAAACTGACCGCCAATCTGAAAGAATCTCTGCGAGATGGCCATGATGAGGCAGAGGTGCTTAGGGCCTTCAGCTCCGTGTCTAACACCATCGATCAATTTAACATCACCTACCGAGAATTACTCATCGCATGTCAGCGGCGGATACAGTTCTTCAACCAAGAAACGAGACTTCGCTGGTGTAAGCCTTCCCCGCCCCTGAATTCTTTACGAAATCGTGTCACTCAAACTGTCTGCAGATGAACTCATGCTACACTATAATTTGGCAATATTGATGGTCACTGATATTGCGACTGCAACTCTACGGGAGGACTTGCTCTCCCTTTTCTCGGCAAAGAGAGTTGATGCAGAGACCTGGGTCATGAATTGCCTCGTCTTTGGTTTAAATAACAAATATACCTTACGACTACAGTCTGAGCCAGCGGTACCCGACTCTGGAATCGCCCCTATTCAGTTGGCAAGCTTGACCGTTCCTTTAATTGCGATCGATCCATATCCCCACCATGTCGTTGCAGCGGTGAAGCTCATGCAACATGCCATTGACAGAGACTTTGGAGCCGAAAAGATTAGCGCAGACGCTTACAATAATCTGCGTTGTACCCTGAAGCAAACCTTGGAGCAACTACCGCAAGTCTCCAAATCGGTCCAGACAACAAGAGCGGAGTTTGAAACAGCTGAATTTCCACCCCAGCCACTGTCGCCGTACACTAAATCGGTTGTGTGAGAAATTCTTTGACCGCTCGGTCTCCTCGTCAGTTCGCCGGATAACGGATACTTCCAAATGACTAAGATTGCTGGAGACTTTGAAGAATCAACTGACGAGATCACGCCACCCCCTGTCCATCCCCGACGACCACGGATTGCTGAGGCTGGTACAAGGTAACAGTGTCTGGACATTCTGGCTCGGGGTTTTCAGAAGTGGCGAGTGAAATAATTGGCTGCGCAAAGTGACAATGCATTACCGTGGGTAAGGAGATCCTCATGCCTGGAAAAGTTACCCACTGAATCTAATCAGCAATAGTTCTATACACACCCATTTGTCCGATGGCAAATTGTGTATTTTTCCAACGTTCGAGTGCGGGTTGCCACGCGAAAGATGTCCTTTTGCGGTTTGGATGCAGAAGGCTGCCTCTCCCCCTGATGTTGCATCCGGATCCGAAAACAACCTTGTGCGGGAGCTTATCCGTTGGTTGAAGGCAATAACACCACGTTGGGGCGTCAGATTTGAGCTATCCGGCCAATGACAACTCCTTCGTTAGCGAAGGCCTTCGGGTCCGGTCTTTTGGGCTCCATTCTCCGCCAGTGAGAGTCTTCCGCCAAGAGATTTGCTCCCGTTAGGGTTGCCCCAGAGGAGTATATCTCCTACAAGCACGCGGAGAAACGTGGAGTTGAATTGGCAGGGTCATTCGCTTCCGGGGGTCTGGGCACATGTCAGAGGCTCACACGCAACGGTTTGATCTTGGACAGCGTTGACGTATCTATAAATTTGGTGCCCTTTCCTCGAGATCAGCACTTCCATCCTTGGTCTGTCCTGTCACACAGTCATTGAGGCTACAACAAATCTCATAACCCAACACTGCTGTCCATCATGGCCGAGACTAATTCCGCGACGCCCGAGAAATGGGCCGAAGAGTATGTGGAGAAGCCATCGATCAACGAGAAGGACGTGGTGTATGAGCATGCTGTATGTGATCTAAGACCTTGAGCTTCAGTCTGTTTGCCCGTCGTTTGCTAACAACTCCTTGTTGCTACAGAAATCGAAGCACCATGACCCAAACTGGACTGGCGAGGGGGTGGACACCTCACACGTGGACCCCAAGAAGGTCCTACGGAAAATGGATTTGCGCTTGATACCCATGCTGGCGATCCTATACCTGCTGTCTTTCCTCGACCGAGGCAACATTGGCAACGCGAAGATCGAAGGCATGGAGACTGACCTGAGTCTTTCCGGCAATGAATACAGCCTTTGCGCGACCGTTTTTGTAAGTTTTGATCCCGTGCCAGTGCAGCCACAGACTAATGCCCATCGTCACTAGTTCTTCACATATTGTGCGTTTGAGATTCCCTCAAACTTGCTTTTGAAGCGCCTCAGGCCTTCTGTTTGGTTGCCATCTATCATGGTAGCATGGGGTACGTCTTCGCGGGTATTATCAGGCAGATTGGTAGCTGACAATAGCCAGGTACGGTCATGACTTTGATGGGTCTTGTTCAAAGCTACCACGGCCTTCTCATTGCTCGTATCTTCCTTGGTGTCGCCGAAGCTGGACTCTACCCTGGTGTTGCATACTATCTGACAATGTGTGAGTAACCTCTTCTGTGGCTAACATTTGGCCATGTTTATTCAGGATATGCAAATGCTGACAGCACCTTCAGGGTATTGCACCGAAGAACTGGCTTTCCGCCAGAGCCTCTTCTTCAGCGCTGCGAGCGTGGCCGGGGCCTTTTCAGGCTTACTTGCGTTCGCAATCGCCAAAATGGACGGCGTCGGTGGGGAAGCAGGCTGGCGCTGGATCTTCATTCTCGAGGGCATCGCGACTGTTGTCGTTGCCGTCGCAGCATTCTTTCTATTGCACGACTTTCCCGACACGGCAAGCTTCTTGACGCCCGAGGAAAGGGCCTGGGTTGTGCACCGACTCAAGTACCAAGGGAGCAAGAAGAGCGGAAGAATGGTCGCTGAGAGCGAGCACTTTGAATGGAAATACGTCATCAGAGGCAAGTGGATACCCCTTCTTTCTACGACTAATGAGGTTAGCGCGGAACTTGTTGGTTCAGCCTCGCGAGTTCAGCCTCGTGGTCTCGTTTGCAGATTGATATTCAGAATACAGCTAACCTTCGAACAGCCCTCACGGATTGGCAAATATACCTGTCTCTTTTCATGTATTGGTCCATAGTCGTACCCTTGTATGGCATCTCTTTCTTCCTGCCGACAATCATCAAGGAGCTTGGATACACGTCGGCGACAGCACAGCTTTTGACGGTTCCGATCTATATCACCGCTGCAATTCTAGCCGTCATCATCGGGTGGGCTTCCGACAGAGCCACCAAGCGAGGAGCCTCACGCTGGCCCTACATCTTCTTCCCCGTGTGCGCTATTCTGATTGGCTTCGTCATCGCCATCGCTGGTTCCGCCGCTGGAGATATTCCTGGCGTGGTATATGCCGGAGTATTCATTGCCACATGTGGAATCTACCCCGCTTTTCCGGGCAACGTCACCTGGATCGCCAACAATCTCGCAGGGAGCTACAAACGAAGCGTCGGGATGGCTCTACAGATCGGTCTCGGCAATCTCGGAGGAGCCATGGCAAGCAACTTCTATCGCAGCGTCGACGCGCCTAAGTATCTGCTTGGACACGGTCTAGAGATCATGTTTGTCGTCTTTGGCCTGGTGGCCATCATTGCTTTGCGGATCTCATATGGAGTCATCAACAAGAAGAGAGAGCGCAGTGGAGCTGCGGAAGGTTTCACGGACGAGCAGCTTGCAGACCTTGGCGACAAGAGCCCGTCGTTCAGGTATACGCTGTAGGCTGGTCCGCAGGGGTTGTCGGAAGTAGTGGACCGTCAGATCCATCGTCCGGAAGCGCTGATGTTCCAGCGTTCATCGAGCCTCCTCTCCAGGCTCATCCTTCTTATTTCCAGCTCTCGATATTTTTGTCTTCTTGGCCCAACGAGCGATCCTCAGTCGAGGGGATATCTTGTGTTAGCACAGATTGTTCTATAAATCAACACGACCCGCCTCGATAGGAGTTATGGTCTCAAAAATGTATTTTCCGCGGGATTTTGTGTATGTTCGTCATTTTCTGGTCGGTCGGCCAGTCAGTCGTCGCTGGCCAGGAATTGATCGAGGTTGCGAACTCGAGGGATCTACTTTTCCTTTGATCAGCGAGTGCCACGTTAGCGTGGAATGCCATACAATCCAATGCCACACAATGCCGATCCAAGCGCCGGCTGCGGCAAAGACACGGACATGATGTGGCTTTCGCAGCCGGCCTGGCTGGTCTGGTTGGCACTAGGTAGTCAGTCCCTCGAAACACGCCTGAGG
>WJFF01000033.1:42315-62305 GCA_011800825.1 Fonsecaea pugnacius | reverse complement strand
CAATGAGTGTGTGCTTCGGTGAGTGCTTCAGGCGTAGTGCTCGAACCGAGTGTAACGGAGACAGAAGGAAATTGAGACAAAGGAAGAAAAAGGAAATTCTGTCCCTCTCGGAGAAAAGATGGCGCAAGTCCACGGCCAGGGCCAGGTTCAGGTTGATCTCAGAGGAAAAGGGGCGATTGTCACGGGAGGTGGATCAGGTACATCACACACGCGCACACACATCCATATCCATATCCATCTATAATCAGCTGGCTTTCCGATAGGTGGAGCCTTCCTGACCGAGAAGATGCTAACGTGTTACCTGTTTGAAAACGACAGGAATCTGTCTGGCCTTTGTCCAGCACTTGTATCGCGCAGGATGCAACGTGCTGATCTGCGATCTCGGCCTCCATCGCGAAGCGGTGGCGTGGCTCGACTCGATCGGCCAGAGCGACATCACCACTTCTACCAGAAACGGACAGACTCCTGCCGTCACGTCTCCTCCTGCTTCGCCGCGTGTCGCCTTCCTCAAGACGGACGTCTCGGACTGGAAGCAGCTGGAGCAGGCGTTTGAGGGCTATGCCCGCGAGTTCGGTGGGGGGGTGCCGGACGTGGTGTGTCCCGGGGCCGGGGTGTACGAGCCGTCGTTCAACAACTTCTGGAACGACCGCGACGAGGACCACTACCAGCTGCTGCGGATCAACCTGGAGCACCCGCTCAAGATGTCGCGGATCGCGATTCGGAAATGGGTGCAGCAGAAGAAGCGGACGGGCATCATCGTGCACGTGTCGAGCACGGGCGCGCAGAAACCCAGCATGCTGACGCCGCTGTACGGGGCGGCCAAGCAGGGCGTCAGCAACTTCACGCGCGGCATGGCCCGGCTGCAGGACCTCGAGGGCATCCGGGTCGTCGCCGTCGCGCCGGGCCCGACCATGTCCCCCCTCATGTACGACCACCCGGAGGCCCTGCGGTTCGTGGACCCGGACAAGGACAAGCTGTCGACCCCCGACGAGATCGCCCGCGGCATGATGGCCGTCGCTTTCGACCGCCACCGCTTCCCGCCGGGCACCGTGCTCGAGGTCACCCACCCGGACCGCTGGAGGGAGGTGTCCCTGCTGAACGACCCGGGTCCCGGACCCCATGCCTTCACCAGCAGGAAGGAAGAGGGCATGGCCGACGTCTACGCGGCGCTGGACGCCGATAGGAAAAGTGTTTCCGAATGAGAGCTACAGCGCACGCTTACCCCTTGCCTAGAGTTAATATTTATAAATATAGTACCAAGGGCAGACAGAAGGTGGCGACCGACCGATCGACCCCGTGGCCAGGACAAGACTACAAGAGGAAAAATTGGTATCGGCAATTTATACTAGTTCCTTTACCATGTAGCTCGCTAGGCTTACCCAGTCAGCCTCGCCAGCTCTAACATGAGACCTGCATTCGCTCTAATAATGGAAGGTGTTGTAGTACATACTCTGCTAAGCGTTTTCGAGTTTATCACTTCCACGGCAGTTGAATTCCTTCGCTTGTGATACATAAATATGGGAAAATAGCAGGGTGAATCCAAACTCACCTCCCGCGTACCCGATTAGGAAGATAGAACCACACTGGTGTGACTGGCTAACTCCTCCGCGCTCACTGAGAAGATTTTGAGGATACTTGGAGAGTGCGGTCCGTATCTTGCTGATCTTGGCTGCGTACGTTTGGGTTTGACTGCTGTTCAACCTCTGGCTGTGTCTGTCGATCCGACAGTGTTGGATTGCGCACGACCAAGGCGAGAACCAACATGGGCACAACGAGACACATGGCCGTGATGGTCAATACCCGTTGAATATATCGGTAGCTGATAATGATCGCGTCACGCTCGGGCGTGCCGAGAGGATAGGTCGGGACCACGTATAGAGGGGAGGCGAAGACGGCCTGGGCCAGAGTCGCGTTGTTGAAGGGTGCGAGGTTTCGACTGAGCTCTTGATAGAGAGTCTGGGTCCAGAGGGCTCCAGAGACGCAATTTCCCAAGGCCTGACCGATATAGTTGACAGTGAAGACGAGGGAGATCAAGACCCCGAGGTACTCGTGTCGTGCCGCGGTCTGGATAAGGACATAAGTTGTCCAAGAGAAGAACCCGGCAGCAATACCAATGACAATTTCTCCGCCAATGATTCCAGGTTTTGAGCTCGTACCACCCCGGTAGTGATAGATCAAGCCACCGCCGACGAACCACAGAGCGACGCCGAACAGGACGAACTCCTTTAGTCGACGAACTTTAATCACCACAATCCCCAGTCCGGCTCCCACCACCGTGGCGCAGAAACTGTAAAGTGACGCTATTCGAGTGGCTCCTTCAATCGTGAAATTGTACGAAACGACCAGTAACGTGAACAAATAGTTGCCATGGGTCGTGAAGGCAAAAGGAAAAAGGCAGCTGATGCCGAGACAACCCCAGACCGTTCGTTTCCTGAGGAGACGAAGTGGAAGCATAGGGTGGCTTGTCGTCCTCTCCCAGATGACGAAGACAGGGAAGAGCAGAATGCCAATGACAAGTGTAGCCAGAATGCCGGCGTCTCGCCATTTTGTGCTCACCCCTCCCGCCAGAGTCAGGGGGATCAACGTCATGGCGAGGGCTGCCGTCAATATCAGTACCCCGATGATGTCGAGTTCCCAGAAAAGGCCCCCAGGGGATGGAAGCCGCCGGCGGCGGGGAGAGCGATGCTGGCCATCGAGATTTGGTCTTTTCGCTCGACGTTCGAAAATAACCATCAGGATGATAAGAGGCAAAGCACATGTCGAATTTATGATGGCGAACATCCCAATGCCCCAGCGCCAGGAAGTGACCGAGAGAGTCGCCGAGGTGACATTCCCACTGATCCACGTATTGATGAGGAAAGGCCAATTGGGCACGAATGAGAAGAACAGGCGTGTCTTCATCGACGTGAGATCTGCAATCATGATCTCAATGACCAGTACCGAAAGAGTGTATCCAAGCTGGTGCAGGACGGCTCCGCCAGCGAAACCTTGAACGTTTGACGCGAACGTCTCGGCCAACGTCCCCGCCGTGTTGAGCAGCACAGCCAGGGAAAAGATCTCGATGCGCCCAAAGACATCCGTTAATCTCGCCGCCGAGGGCTGGATGGCAGCCCCCACAACTCCCCGGATGACATTGATGGTGGCCAACAAGGAATGGTTTTGAAAGGATGAGGTGGCGTATGCGAGGTAGGTGTTGCGCACCAAAAAGTCCAGGCCATAGACATAGCTGACGAGGAAGATACTGGTGAAGAAACCCCATCTTTTCGCCGTCGACAACTGAGCTGCAACTCCCTCCATGCGGATAACACCCGCTGTAGCGTCATGGTGTTCTTGTCGCGCATGCTCCAAGTGACCACTTGGACAGGTTTGGCTGGTGAAGGACTGGGTGGTATCTTGACAGTCTGAATGACCGTCGTCTCTTCTTTCGTCCATTATGAGGCTTTTTCCTTCTTCCCTCTTAAGGCTCTCCAAAGAACAGTTTTTGAATCGTAAAGAAAAAGTGCTCTCTAGCGCTGAGGACGGCAAGAGATAGTCTACAAAAGTTGTATGAGTATTGCGGAGTCATAGCAAGCTAGACCTTTGAGGTTTCTTGTAGCCTTACGTCTCCGATCGCGGTGGTCTCTCTGCTCCTGGACGAGCGACTGGTAGGGAACCGAAATGGACTATCGTCGAGCGGGGGCATCGCAGTCGTCCATGCTGTAGAGTGTGCTGGGCATACTGGGATTGTCCTGCCACAGACTGAGGTGAGGCAGCAACAAGACCTGGTCGTGGCCCTTGACTGTTGGCACCATCCCATGGTAAGTTCAAAAGCATTTGGTAATGTAAATACCCCTGCACAAGGTAAATCGTCGCGCCTAACAACTCATCACCGACTTCGGCGCCATGGACCAGGCTGAACCCAGCAGGGGCTTGGTAGCAGTAAAGGAGGCCGTTGTCGGAGGAGTTGTATATATACCGCCGTGACTTGGCCACTCTAACTGGAGCCAACCAACGCAGTTTCTTATATGTAACTGCACCGCCAACCAGGCTCGGCGCGTAACCTGGTAGCACTGATGCTTCGTGGCAGGATATTTGGCATCGAACTTCTGCCTAGAAAAGATCAGCGTCGCCAAGTTTGCTGTCAACTCCGGTATCGTAGCGACAATGATGCTGACGCCTCAAGGATATCATACCATACCCTATCGAGCATTCATGCATGACTTGTTTGCACATTAGTAAACAGAGAACGACCGCCTTCTATTAATGTCGGCCACAGCTACTTGGGAGCCACATGTTTGGCATATCGTAGTGAATGTCCGTACTCGAGGAAAGAGGGGATCTTCACTCCTGGCCCACTTCTTCGATAGACGCAAGGGCTTGTCAGCGGCTCGCTCATAAATAACGAGCTCTTTGGCCGCAGTGCCTCCAGTTAGTTAGGCCTCGCTCCACGACTAACTTACTCTCTTATATCCAACAACCATTTTCTCCGTCACCGTAACGGTACATTCAAACTCTCCGACTGAAACCTCACACGGGTCGCAGCATACCATGAGCTCTCCGCAAGAAGGCCTGTATAGGGCGAAGGCCACTGTCCGATTTTCAAAGGCTGAGGCATTCCTTGAGCCGATCCTGAGTACCATCGCCACACACGACATGACTGTCGTCCCTGAGGGTGACAAATACAGGATCGTGTCGCCATTTGGAACGGCGAGCCTCGAGGCTCGTCCGGGCCAGATTCTCCTGTCCATTGAAACAGAGGAACGTAGATCCCTCAATCGGCTCAAGCACGCGCTGGCGGGGCCCATTGGGTTCATTGCCGCAAGTGAGAAGCCAGAAATCGAGTGGACGGGAGACAAGACCGGTCCTGTCCCGCTCGACGACCTCCGAATCTTGCGCGTCACCAACGTGTCACAGCTGACTCCCAGGACGCGCCGTATTGTCTTTGAGGGGAACGACCTCTCCCGCTTCGACCGCCCCGATCAGCTCCACTGCCGTGTGGTCTTTCAACCCAAAGACGCCGCTGAAATCGAATGGCCGGGTATGGATGACCGTGGTGACGTGAGCTGGCCGAAGAACCGCAAGCTTTCCACCCGCGTCTACACCATCCGTACGATTGACGTTGCCAAAGGCGAGCTAACAATCGAGTTTGTCCAACACGACAACCCCGGCCCCGCAGCATCGTGGGCTGGTGCCGCCACCCCCGGCGACGTTGTTGGTATTCTCGGTCCAGCCGCCGACGGGCCCAAACCTGCCGACTTCTACGTCCTGGCAGGAGACGAAACGGGATTGCCAGCCATAGCTCGTATTCTCGAAAGCCTCGACCAGGATGCCCGTGGCATCGCCCTTATCGAGGTCGACACGCTTTTTGAGGAGAGGGCGCTGACCAAGCCGGCTCAATTTGAACTGCGCTGGCTTCACCGGGACGGCGCTGAACCGGGAACCACGTCGATCCTGCCGGACGCTGTGAGGTCGGTACCATGGCCGTCGGATCTGAGCCGGATCTTCTTCTGGGGAGGCTGTGAACACAAAGCATTCCGAGAAATCTATCAAACACTGCAGAACGACGTCCATCTGCCCAAAGATCGACAAGTGCTGTATTCACATTGGCACCGGTCTCTTAGCGAGGAGCAGATTGTGGCCGTCGGAGCAGAAGCGTATTTACCATGAAGATTGAAAAGCTCTCCGGTCAGCATGGGATAAATACTCGGCGAGAGCGACTTTGATGGCAGTAGTTGCATATTGAGGCTATTCCTAATGTTCATCACTCGGGTCTTGTCCGAAAAACCTTAGGCGTAGACTTTGCGAGGCCTGTCAGTATTGCCTGGCATATCGTCGGATTTCGTCGCGCAGTTTGATGTTTCCCACCCTTGACGTTTTCATGCCGTGCAACCTAACCTTCTTCCAGGGCCATGTTTAAGGTCACTGACTTCGGACAGAAAACTCAGAGTTTTGTTGCAGGGTCTTTTATGATGATATTCATTCCCGGCTTCATCTTCGGGCCCGTTAACCCAATATATGTGATCTCTTCAAGTAGTTGTGAGTCGAGACCCCTTACGACTTCACGGTAGTTTGGCGTTGATCTGGAATAGAAATTCATATGTCGTTCACAGCAAGTCCAAAATCCAGCTCGTCGTACGGGTGGCCGAACATGGTTTGGAGTTGTAAGCTGAGGTCGTTGGTCCATTCTGTCTCCACAAAAATGGAAGGCGGGTGATGGTTAAAGAGGACGGAGAAGAGCTGCGTCGTCTCGGGTGTGGCGCCAGGGAAGAAATCGTGGTAGTCGATGCCATCCGCGATGTTCAACTCGTTCAATTCCAGTGCCTGAGCCGGCTGGCTGCCAGCTACCTGGGACGAATTCGTCGACATGTCCGGGTTGAGGCCGGTCAATAGCTTCTCAAACCCCAACAAAAACATCCTAGAGGAGTGCCACAATTGAGACATCTCCCTTAGAGCAAGGAATAGAATGTCGATTTGTGCGCTCGCGGCCGCTTTGAGAGGCTCGATGCGACGTGCATGTAGGAGGGCTAGGATGGCGATACTGATGTACCAGCCCGCCACGCCTGGGAGGAATGCAATCGACCCCCGAGCCAAGAGGTCTTCGAAGATACGCGCGACGCAGGAAGCTGAGAGGACGGCCGCGCCATATGCTTTGGGGAGGGGTTGCGTTGAAGCACTCATGTAGAGGAGAGTGATGGCAGATAGATAAGGCAGATGGAGCTGGTGGACGTTGCGGTCGAAATGGGAGGTCGTCGCTGTGCTGAATGGCAGCCTCAAGCGTAGCGGTAATGCATTCACCCATTTGATAAGCCTCTGGGCAAGCTCATAGGTAGATCCATTCGCGTCGCTGCGATTGCGCAAGTGCTTGGACAGGTCACCGATGATCTCGCAGACCTGGACCCAGGATATAAAGATTTCGGCCTGATCTCGCCGATCGCTAGGGAACTCATCTAGACTTGGGAGTTTGACATTGGTATCCTCGGGGTGGATGATGCACGGGCGTCCTTGACACACCGACGTCAAGCGTTCTCTTGACTACAAAAGGATCAGTAAGGCCAGAAACAGAAACTGAAAGGACTTACAAATAGTGTCCACCAGATACAACGTCTCAGGGTTATTGTTTCACCCAATCGCATCGATTGTCCCGGAGTTGCCTCACGATGGAGGCCAATCTCCTGAGCCAGTCGGATTGCTATGGATGTCCACCAGTATTGACTATCCATACTAACAACACTGGGCGGGCCAGCGCTCCACCAGTGGGTTAGGATGATCGAGACGATCCTCACCAACGGGTTTCGTTCCGTGTTGCCATGGAACAGTACCTTGAATCTCTCATAGTGTACACGACGAGCCTGATGTGAAAGTTTTGGGGGATTGATTGTGGTCCCTAAGAGCCCTAGGGCTTGTTGCAGAAGTAAGGATCGTGCAAAGGGAGATCGATCGTCAAGAAGGTCTTGACGGTGTATGACCGGACACCAGGGGTAGCAATACTCCACAAACGTCTCAGCGTAACTCTGCCGCAGCACCAGAGATAGTTCAGGGATGGGGTGACGCGGTGTTATCAACGGGCTGATACTCTGATCAGAGTCATCCCGAGATGGATGGTCGAAAATGGACATGAACCCTGACTGTCCCAAATAGCTTCGCTCGCGATGGCCTTGATGAACTTCAGGCACTGTAGCTGGCCTAGAGCCAAGGGATTCTGCGCCACATCGTTCGCCAGCACCATCACCCGCCTTCCTCACGAAGGACTGGCCCGCTCTGATATCTCCCGATTGACCATCTTTGAACACATTCTCGGGCAGATCGGCCGGGGTATAGCTGGCTCGATCTAATGGGGTGCCTACAACAGTATTTTCAGTAGCGGATGGTTGGATGCCAGAAGAGCTGGCACTCAAACGGTGGGGAGCACCCCGTCGTCGGGATTGTCGAGCACTGTAGTGTTCTAAGTAAGGTGACCTCGACAGCGACCTCACATGTGGCACTTACTAACAACTGGAGTTGGTCGCCCGACAATTGCTGCATTCACGGTCGGTTGTAAGCGAGCTGAGGTCACACTTAATCTGATACCGGTCATCCGTGGGTCAAACATTCGTGGTGTCCATATGGGAGAACACAAAGCCCAGCGTCGAACCTACCTTCTTCTGGTGGCATCGTATACATACCAGGTTGGCTCTCCGCCTGATCTGGCGGCTCGTCGGCGCGGTTATTTCTGCCATAAGTGGCTGCCGAAAAGGTTGTGCTTACTGCGAAGAGGACGACGGTTGTGAAAGACTTTGCCGAGTACACTGCCCGCAATATCTTTGTATATGCTCAATTCGCATTACCGAATTTCCTGGGATTCAGCATGCGGGGAGACGAGCATCAACCAAAATGCCGAGAATATCCGGCTAATTGTCGTCTGCCGAGCAAACGTCCAGACGAGACCTTGGCTAAAAGGGATGCTCTAGCTAGAGTCCATGCTTGTGCTTACATATATCCGACTCTTGCCTTGGGTTTCCAATGTTCCGGCTGGGTCTGACTACTTGTTGGACGAGAGTTTGTTCCTTGATCGCTTTGTGTCGGTCTTTGATACTGTGACCAGTGGAGCAGAACAGGAGGTTCTCGTCGGGTCCCGCTCATGCGCGCAACCACAAATCCAGATACATGCACGGTAGGCTGAATTAGGTATTTTCTATCCCTTCTCACCCCGAGTCCGTGATGTTCGCGTGTTGGTCCATTTAGCGACGTTGCCTTTGCGAGAGTCACCTTGTTCGCCCGTAGCAAAGTGGCTGATCGCGGAGGGAGGTTCGGCGTCCTTCCCACTTTCGTATATTCTGACGGTTCCTAGAGGAGTTAGCAGAATAATATGCTTCGGACATGTGAACATAATTCTCCAATATGCTGTGGATGTTATTCATGGTGATAGAGATCAGAGGAATATTGTACTGGCGAGGCTCCGGTGGTGCGTTTCTCTGATTGGTGGCGGTCACCTGCAAGGCTCCACTCCATTTCCCCAGCTCGACATTGACATTTTGACTGATTTTCGAGGCTGCCACGCTGCACAGACACCAGGGAATATCACCCGCTACCGTCTAGAAAATGCCGATACTTGGTGATGATGTCGAGCTTCGTTAGCGGCGGGATCCGCTGTGAAGTTCTTCAACACCGTGACTCGAGATACACATCGAAGTGAAAACTCTTTGGCGCGAGATAATGGCTGCAACCGCACTTGGACCCCTCCAACATGCGGCAAAAGGCGCGGCGACATGCTCAATTGATGCGATACGGACACCTCGCGTGGCAAGGCTATGCCCACAGAGACTAACGCGGGAAAGAGCAAGGATACAAAGTACAAACTCACAGCGCCGTCGCTATCACCCATCCGCCGCAGGAAAGGCGAGCACAACATCCTCCGTCTCTGCCTCCGAAGTCACACACTTCTCCCGCCTCGCCTCCTCGTGGTGGGATCCTCATGGTCCTTCTCGCCTTCTCCATCTGATGAACCCTCTCCGCCACGACTTTATCCGCTCGTGCTTGCAAAGGTCCTCCTCAGACACCTTCGAACTCGACACCGAGAATGAGAGCGGGAAGAGATATTCATATCTGGACGTTGGCTGTGGCGGAGGCATCTTTGCATCTTCCGCCGCTCGCCTCCCCACCACTTCGCGCGTGACAGCCATCGACCCCACGGCGAATGTCATACAGGTCGCAAAGGAGCATCAGCGGTCCGACCCAACCCTCGCAGCTCCAGGGAAGCTCGAGTATCTCAACTGCGCGATCGAAGACCTCCCCGCGCCAGCCAGCGACGGAGCAAAATACGATGTATTGACTTTGTTCGAGGTTCTCGAACACATCGACTCGCCATCGTCCTTTCTCGAAATCGCCATCCCCCACCTGAAACCGGGCGGGTGGCTCATCGGATCGACCATCTCACGGTCCCCCATCGCCTACCTCACAACGAAACTCATCGCGGAAGCACCCCTGATAGGCGTGGTGCCGCGAGGCACACACGACTGGAACAAGTACATCAACCCGCCAGAGCTGAGGGGTTATTTCGAGTCCGGAAGGGCACCGGGACGTTGGGGAGACTTCGTCACGCAGGGGGTTGTCTACGTCCCCGCCCTGGGATGGCGGTTTATCCAGGGTCTCGAGGAGTTTGGGAATTACTTTTTCGGGGTGCAGAAGCTGGGATGAAGAAACAGGAGGAAAAGAAACCCCGTCTTTCTCTTTTGGGGCCAGACTGGGAATATCGGGACCTTCCTCCCATTGCTATTCGATCGACTTCTGCTCTGTGGTCCTCAACCAATAGTGTCCGCTACGTCCAGAATCAAGTCAATTGCATATCCCGGCTCCGACGATATCAACACCACGCACGCACGCTCGATTCGATTCGATTCGACCAGCAACTTGGACCGAGTGAAACTGCCATTCAATCCACGACCCCTGTCCATGCACAATCCATATCTTGTGACCTGTGACCAACGACCAAAAGCACACTACACCACTACGAGGTACATACCAGCAGGAACTCAAAACCTCCAACGAAGAGCGAATCATACTCTGTATTACTAACCAACACTGTTCCGCTGAGGAACAAAGGAGGTCACTGTGAGGGAAGGCAAGAGACGTCTCGGTTGTTTTTCAACGCCACAAGAATTTCATGTACATTTATCGAAGATGAAGAGCGAGGAGCATCGGTCGGTAATGCGGAAGAGGGTATCCAATTATCAAATCTAGACATTCTCGCCGCTTGTGTTATACAATGTTTTTGGTCCCTCAAAAGATCGCTAGCTACATAGCCAAGATGTATGACGCTCATGGGCTGCTTCGTCAACAGAGGTATTCCCGTGGAAGAGAGACATTTGGGAGTGTATGCTGGATGAGATACACATCATCGTTCCCCAACAGCAGATCCCAGTCTGGGCTTCATCCTTGCCTTCACTTTTTGGCTTTTCTCTTTCCCTTCTTCCTCCTCGTGGTGGCCCCTTTTGCCTTTGCTTCATCACCGCCCTCCTCGCCGTCAGGCTCGGCGTCACTACTGCCTTCAGTCTCGACGTGCGCGGAGGTCGAAGTCGGCGCGGATGGGACAAGGAGACCCTCACCGAGCAGTTTTGCCCTACACTCGTCGAGGATCTTCTTCGCTTTCTCTTCGTCCCAGTCTTGGCTCCGAGAGCTTTCGCCGAAGATGTCGTTGTAGATAGAGTGGACTCCCGCAGGGGTATCTTTAGAAGCAGAGGATATTTGTTGTTTGGAGGTGGTTGCCGCCTGCGGTTGAGGGAGGGTTTTGGAAACGTCAAGGCGCCGGCTTGGACTGTTCAAGACTCTCCTGCCTTTCCCTCCGCGCAAGGGTCTCTTCGGAGCTGGAGCGGGACCAGCCTCGATGACAGCGCCCTCCAGATCCTCTTGCTCCAGTTCCCCCTTCTCCACCATCTCCTGTAACTTTCTCTGGGCGGAGATCTGCATCATCGCATCGCGGTGTTCGTCCCTCAGCCCCTCCATTAGCAAGTCCTTTGTGGCGTTTTCTTCCTCAAGCTTTTGTATCGTCTGCTTCAGCTTTTCCACTTGGGTCTCCTGTGAAGTCTCATAGTGCTCAATCCTCTGCATCAGAGACTTTGTCAACGCTTTCTCTTCTTGGTACTTTTGGTTGATGGTCCTGGCCATCTCTTCAAACTTGGCACTGCGTTTTTCGAGTCGTGCTTTTTCCTTTTCCAGCTCTGGAACAAGACCCTTGGCGACAAAGTCATGTTCGCTTTCTAGTGTAGACAGTCTCTCAGTAGCGAGGCGGCTCTCCTCTATCGCTCTGTCTGCTTTCTTGGTCGCTTCCGAGGCTTTGTCCACGGCTCTTTGGACGACTTCCTCAAAATAAACCCTCTGACTTTCCAGCTGGCTCGTGAGCAAGTGTGTATACTCCAGTGCAATATTGTCCATTTTCGCAACCTCGAGATCCTCCTCTCCTTGAAGAGCGGTCGGCTCACGTCGTCTGCCTGGAAGTTCGACCAACTTCTCACCTGGTTTCGCAGCGTCTTGGATGATTCGATGAACATAGCCGTCGCCTGCATAGTCCCAGACCCGCTTGCTCTCGAGGTCCATGCTGAATGTGTGTCCACTCTCTTCAAAATGTGCGTATGCATGTTTGCCTTCGTACCTGCCACACCCAATCTTCCCACATATGAGACATTGCCAAAGGCTTGTATCCACATGGCAGACCTCGCACTCTAGCGGGCCCTCATATGGTTCATACTCTCCTGTAGATGTTTTGCTCTTGAATTTGGACGAGGCTAATCGTGATGAGAAGTCGTCATGGGTGTACCGACAGACGGGACAGCCACCACCAGACCATTTCTCTAAGCACGTACAATGGAAAACGTGTTGGCAAGGAATGGTCAAAAGCCCAGTGGTTTCGTCCATGCGTTCAAGGCAGACCGGACAAGTAGGCAGTTCCACAAGCGACGGGGTTCGTGGTGCAAGTGGCTTTGTTGTCGCAGAGGCTGGAATGAAAGGATCATTCGACATGCGAGGATAGCTTGTCGTAGGCGAGCTAGGCCCCGTGCTCTGGTCCGCAGACGATGAAGTCTGAATCAATTCCACCGACTTGAGAAACACAACGTGACACGTTTCTGGCTGCAGGCTTGTCAATATCTCTCCAAAGCAGCTGGCGCAGGCCACTCACCTCCATGCTATTGAAAACCTTACCGTTCCATTCGTGCTGCCACTCTCTTGCCTTCTTGCCGTGTCTAAACTTCATGAGGACCATGTAGCGGTTCGCTCTTGAGGTGCGCACCATCCTGAAATGGCTGACTTCGCTTCTCGTATCCTCGCCAACCCAGGAGAGGAAGTCCGAAGGCGTCATGTATGATGGAACCGCAAGGATGCACAGGGTTGTGCATTCCTCATCTTTCGGCGGAGGGTGTGGTTTCCCTGACGGCGGGTTGCGCAAGCCGTCGCTCCAGAGGTCGCTTGACCGGTAAACCGAGTCCTTGTATAGCCCTGCTGTCTCTTCCGCATCTCTGTAAAGGTGAACAATCCCCCATCCATCTGCGCTATCATGGCTTTCCAAGGGTTCGTATCTTCCTTTCATGTGATGGCCCGACATCACGCTACCAATCCCTTTTCCTATTATGTTTTCGCTGGCGACCGAACCCTCCTCATTCCCGCCAGAAGATGCCGACATATCTGTACTTTCAAGAATGATTGTGTCTAAACGGTGGTCCTTGGGATCGGAGTGGCAGATGTCACGGGGGGTCTGTTCCGACTGCGCTGGTTGTTGTGGACGAGCACGGCTTGAGAGGAGATGTTCTTTCTTGCGGTCAAAAAGAGGATCTCGGGATTCCCGTCTTCCTCCAGAGTTCGTGAAGGGCTTTAAGGCTCTGAAAAAGGACGACAGGGTTGGAGGCTGGTGTTGGTCAGTTTGCTTCGCTTTGAAGGTCGGATCTGTAAATAATTCAACAGCGACATGAAAGAAGTAGTCAGGCATGTCGCGCACGCATTAGGACAAAGATCACGGAGCAAATCCCGAGTCGCTGCCAGTCATTAGAAGGCGAGACCATTCATGGACCACATGCAATGAGGTTCTAGAAGTGGCAGACCAAGCGCCGTCACTTCTAGGCACCAAGGAGAGAAACGGGTTCTCTTTGCAAACCTGGGCAGAAGGAAGAAGTGCACTGACAAGGTATTTTTCAAATGCGAAATGGTTGCATGGAGTGAGAGGCGATATGATATGTTAGTACTACTACGACTCAGTTTCTTGTTCGGGGTTCACAGTTCACGTGCGACTTGGTGCCGCTTTTACTATTAGCGCCCTTACTTAAAATAGGCTAGTAAACGCTAACCTCCCTATCCAATACCACAACTGTCGGTGGGGAACATCTCTATACAGCACCCAGTATATACGAGGTACAAAGAGGTGTGACAAGAACTGCAGTACTTTCGGGTTCGACTGCATGATGACCCAGCTGGTTACACAATGGGTGCCTGAAGGCACGGTCAGGGTCCCTTGTCCGGTTTGGACACCTGGATGGGAAGGCAGGCCGGACTCGACGCCCCAACATATCAGAAGACAGGACTGCTCGCAACAAATCACTGGTCTCGTGAGAACTTGAATGCAGACGAGCTCACTGTTCGAGATATGTGATGACGAAGTTTTGAAGGGGTCAAGCCCCAACGCTCATCTCTTCATTTCCTAGCATATCTCAGCCTGGTATTCCTTCAAGACAATCTCATCGCTCTCAAAGCTAAATCAAGTCAAGGGCCTCAAGTGTGGAAGGTAAAAGAACTCTCTGAGATCCGGATATTCTTCTAAGGCTCACCTGAATCAAACTCACCGGTCCCAATGACGGACAGAAATTCTACCGCCTCAATCAACTCAGACAATTATCTTGATCCTATCGTCGAAGAAGCCAATTTTGCAATCAAAACAAATGCTAAAACATTGGCACAAATTTCGTCTTCTTTGGAAACGGTGAAAGACAAAAGAACACAGAAAGCAAAAATGGAACTGGATAAAGCTGTCCAGAAACTAGTTCCGGAGGACGAAACAAAGTCGTGTGAAGCTAGCACCGAGGATCAAGGGCAAGCAGGGACAAAGTGAAGCATTTGACATGTGCAGTGTCCGCGAAATTCTGCTTCAATCATGCGGCCTGCTTGAGGGAGCAATTTTGGTCTGGATTGAAAACTTCCCATAGTTTCTTGTCGTAAAAAGCTTTGTCTTGAACCTTCTTCCTGATGAAATCATTCGCATTTTCCGTCCAGAACGGGTAAATCGATAGATAAAACTCAGTTTTACTCTCATCCATTTCATGAAATCGCGATTGGATCCGGTCGTACAGGAGTGGGTGGAGACCGGTCGGGCTTTGCAAGGCAAGCACATACCAGAAGGTGCCCAGTTTCCACGTCGCATTCATAATAGCCGAGCAACGAACGTTATCGTTGTAACGACCAACCCGTCTTTCTTCCCTTTCAAAGATTTCCATGAACTCTTCCCGGACTTTGTTGTACTCGTCAACGTCAATCTCGTCCACGGCTTTGCTTGTCAACCAACGGGGAGTCCGTATGAATTCAAGTGGAAGAACTGCAGTCCATTCCAAATCAATGAAACAAGTGACATTCCAATAATCGTCCACAAGAATGTTGGAGGCATTTAGATCAGTAAGAACAGGAGTAAAAGGGCCATGGTTGAGCTTAGCCTGAAAGAACTTGTGACGTAAAGCGCGCATAAGCACCAGGGCGCACATCTGACTGACACAGTCCCCCCCGCTATTAACTGCGTTAGGCTGATGCTGTAGACTGCTGTCATGGAAAGACAGTAGCGCGTCGACATAAGCGTCGACAGTGCAGTATGTCTGGCTCCTCGTTATATCAAGAGGGATCCCGTCGTTCTCTAGATCGGGTATGTGTAGAGTGAGAGGTCGGTTCTCTAGGCGGATAAAACCCCGATCATCTATGAGTAAGGATCCGATCCGAGGGAAATGAACTTGCGTCATTGCTAGTATGATTTGCGAGAGGCCGCGGAATAAGTTATTTCTGAGTGCTTCATTCATCCGACCTGACTCCCAGGTATTTGACAGCATCTTTCCTCTTGTTTCGTCGATATATTCGATGAGAATGTACCCTCCTAGGTCATTAGATAGACTAGTTTGATGTGGGATAAGGTCGGAGGGAATAGGACGACCGAGCCAAGACAGGAATCGACGGCGAAGGGAATGCACCAAACGAATAAAAAGAGAGTAATGGGTAACTGTAGTAAACTGTTTAAAGTCAGCGAGAATCAAGTCTCGTTTCCTTCACCCTAAGATAGAAGAGGACATACACATTGACCGGTTGAGAGTGCAAATCCATAGAGGTGAGGAATCGGGATACTTGGACACTCTTTCTGCATCCATGCATAACTTGCGGCCTCACATCGAACCTTTTCGTCACCATTTCCTGGACATACTTTGTCGCCAACACGATAAGGTAGTGGAAATCGAATGAGAACAGTTTTCGAGTCGGCCAAAGTTACTGGAACGCATAAATTAAAGCTCCCCTGCATCCACTCTTTAGGGGACGCGACATGGCATGTTGAAGCAGAAGGTAAATTTAGATGAAGAGCGACTCGCTCCTGGATGAGGGTCTTGCGTCTCCATATGAAATTCCAGAACTTTAGTTGTGCCTTGGGATATGTGAGATGGAGAAGAGTGTTCGTTTCTGTTTGTCTAGCGTCCTCGTATGTGATGTCCTCGCGTAGAAGGGGGAGTGTCTTGGGCATCGCATAACCAAAGGGAAAGGAGAAAGTCCCTTACAAAGATGACAGAAGTTGGGCGACCTCAAATCGATTATTCCAAATTGATGCATAGTGAAGTTGTCCTGACCAGAAGGGTCGAGGCATGGATTTATATTTACCAGTGGGAAAGGTGTCACAAAGTCGCGCCTTGAAACAAGAAAGGGGTGAGGGGGTTCCAGAATGCTGATGATCACGTGATCCCACTTGTCCCGCAAAATGAAGCGAATGATTGGATCTGAGGAAGAGGTTGATGTTTAGTGCCTGCGCTCACGAACCTTGTTGCCGCTTCATCAAGTTGATTCATCATTAATCAGTTAATCAGCCTTGGGAGATATGGCTTGCGTTGGTCGGTTCTACGAAGCCCATGCTACCACAATTCATCCGTAATCGTAAACCTGGATCCTACCCTCGACCCTTTCGATCTCCCTTGTTCTACCCCGAGACAACATGCCCATCGTGGAGCCAATCACACGGCATCATCCTCCAGAAGATGGATATAGTCGCGTAGTCCCGACAAATTGGGGTTACACAAGGCTTGGAAATCCCTGCTAATCCTAGCTGTGATTGTCTGGCTTGTTGAGAAAGTCAATGGAAAGACTGCGGCCGCTGCCCACCCAAGAGAAGCATTACAGACATTTGTTGTTGAGGTCGAAGTGCCTGCATATCAAGCGAGCTAACCCAGGGACCGTATAGTATAGAAGAGAGGAGAAAAGGAGCTTGAGTATGATTCTGGACGGGGTGGAGATGGAAGTTCCCTACTCAGGACCGAGGACAGGTCCAAAGACAAATGCCATGTCATCCACCCGAGGATTTAGTGGCTGGCTGAGAGCTCGGATTGGGACAAGCTTGATATGTCGGTTCCTCAAAGCACACCTAAACCCCTCTTCCATACGTAAAAGGCCTCGCCTTTCTCCTTTGAGGTTCTGGACTCTCTATTCAGCTCGCCGCCACAAACTTCGTATTGGAGAAGCCTGAAAGATCGGCGGAAAGACCAATAACCCAAAACACGCATCGACTCTTCATCCTTTCGCCTTCCCTTCATAAAAGTCGATTGTTCTCTCTTGCTGTTCCAGACCCTCTAGTCAGCTCGCCACCACAGCCTTCCGTGGCCATTGATCGTCACCTCTCAGCCAATCACAACCACGAAATATTTCTATTAAGGTCCTGAACTCTGCAAGGCGACGGAGATTCTTGCATTTGGACTCTGAAGTGCCCTGTTCTCTGTCCGTGAAGGGGCAGGGAACTCGTATTCCTCTTTACTACGACAGCGAAACTTGCACCATAGCATTTCCAAAGTTGATTATTCATCGACTCGACCATCCTAGTCAAACTATGGAAATGCGTCCTGCGAGACCACAATGCTGTGACGGAACAACGGGCTTTTCGAACTATCGGAGGTATTGAGGTGACAGTGGCAAGCAGCATGCAGCAGTCAAAGGTCCGCCGCCTCTCATGAAGCACCTTCAGGCTGTGGCTAGATCGAGACGAGCTGAAAATCACGACAATTTTATGCACAAGGGAGTGTGGCACGGGCAGGTCGTTAACACCGTCAACACAAACCCCTGCAACATGCATCCAAATATAATGTGCTTCCTCGTTTCGGACCTTTCTTTGCTGGGGAAGGAGGGCCAGAAGTGTACTGTGAGTACATTCAGCTGTCCGCTCTGGGGAAGGTTGACGGGCATGCATTGGGAAGTCCTTAGGTCTAGACGATGCAACCTGTAAGGTTTGCCGCTCTTTGTGTTTCCAGGATGCATGGGAATCAGCGAATCCGGTATCCTTGTGCTTCATCGATTGAGCCCGTAGTGGAAGGAAGGCTTTGGATCCTGGACACTTGTTAGCGAACGGGAGAGGCTGCATACTCCTGTGCTTGATACTCGTCATCTCAGCTGGCCAACGGGAGTGGCTCTTTGACCTCAATTGGTCCATGCGGACAGCAGGCAGATCTATATATTGGATGCCGTCCCTCGTCCAAGGCTCGGTTGACAAGACCGTATGATCAGCAGTTTTTCAACATGGTAAATCTTCAGGCCGTCAAGCAATACCATCAAGAGACTTACTGACGGTTGCAGAATCATATCGTCCTCTCCGTATTGGCTCTTCTCAGCCTTGCCTTTGCTTGGGAGGAGCAATTGGTGTTGGCTTCCACCACCACCCACTCCTTGAAACTATACATCCGCACTCCAACAACGCAGGTGCATCACACCGCTCTTGCGACTGCAGTGTCAAGAGTCCTGGATTCTGGACAAGTTCGTGATGCTTTGATAGGGCAGGTTAACGAGACCCTGAACGGAACAACCCATAGGCTCCTCCACGTTGACAATCTGCGTGAACCCAACGAGAAGAATGAGCGCAACAGCTTTCGAGCCGTTGTAGCAGATTACGCACATGGCAGGACGGTCTACGTGAATGTCGACGACGCCCTTGGACCTCTATCGGCTGCGTCTCTTGACATGACGAACGATCAGCCACTCCCAAACCAGGATGAACTGCTTGACGCAGCCTCAATCGCCGGGTTCGGGCCGAATGCGACCGTCTTCAGCAGAATGCCACCCATCATACATGAATCGAATCCTGATGGGTCGACGTCTCGAATCCTTCACATTCAAGCGGGCAACAGCAGCAACGATACACTGCGCTCTTTCCACGTCAACATGTACGCACGGACCGCGACCCCAGTCCAGCTCATCCAGGCACAGCCAAGCTGTTCAGCAACACCGGAGAACAAGGCTGTCAAACCGTCAGGCCGGCAGGTCGGAACCGCACATGTGACAGTCACCGACCTCCACAACAATGTCCTTTGGGAGCTGGAGGTGACCAGACCTGGAGCGTCGTCCGGGAGCCTTGGCTCTGCCGTGGAATTGATCAACGTACGGTACAAGAACAAGATGGTGCTGAAGAAGGCACATATGCCGATTCTCAACGTCAACTATCTGGAGCAGTCTACGGAATGCGGACCTACATATCGAGACTGGATGGATAGAGAGTATCCGTTTGACTGTCCTGGTACCGACGCTCCCGGGCTGCCCGGATTCCGCGAGTGCACAGGAGGTAGATCTTACACGTTCATCGACGGCAGACCCGATAACGAGGGCTTTCGGGGTGTCTCATTCGACGTCTACAACGACCGGGTTGTCATCAGGTCGCAACTGTGGGCGGACTGGTACCGATATGTCTCTGAATGGACCCTCGGTGCCGACGGCAGGATCGCGCCACGGTGGGGATTCGGCGGGGTGCTGCAAGACCAGCGTCACTGCGTCTGCGTCAGGCATCATCACCACGCGTACTGGCGCTTCGACTTTGACATTGAAACGTCCAAGAACAACGAGGTCCGCCAGTGCGACGGCGCCCACTGCACCGCGCAGAAGTACACGGGCACCATGCAGAAGGAAAACAACCGACACTGGGAGATTGTCAACACCGCCTCGAACCTGGGCTACAGGCTGACGCCAGGCAAGACCGACAGGAAGGCCGGCGACCCGGGCGACACGTCCGGCTACGGCGTCGGCGACCTGTGGCTCGTCAAGGCCGACGCCCCGATCGACGACGGCTGCACTCGCGTCCCGGGAGCGTGGCCCCCCGGCCCGCTCGACTGCACCCAAGCCAACTTCCAAAAGATCATGAACACCCCGGGCCAAGATGTCCAGCAGCAGGACCAGGTCCTCTGGTACTCTGCGTCCTTTATGCACCACCAGAACCACGATGACCCGGCCGTGCCTCATATCGTGGGCCCAATGTTGGAACCTATTGGTACGTGGTGAAAGTTCCAGATAT
>WJFF01000033.1:0-12012 GCA_011800825.1 Fonsecaea pugnacius | reverse complement strand
AGTCACGCCCAAAAACCATGTGTGGCGATTCTCATCTCCCTCCCGCTCCCGAGTCCGGGGACCTCATCGCCATCATCCACCCTAACCCGCAATCATCCTTTCGAGGACGACTGAAACTCTCAAATCGAGCGCCAGGAGCGACCACGACCACTCTCCAATGTGCAGCAAGTTCCGAACTTTGCGGACCCGACGCTCTCTTGAACGTAAGGATACAGTACGTCGAATTGCCGCTTCTGTCCCTGCCCCTGTTGTGCTGTATTCACTGACATCTCCCCTAGCAAATATGGACAACCTCTCTCAACTTCGTCACATTCTGCTGCCGACTCGGATTCCGAAGACGAATATGACCCGTCCAATCCCGTCTTGTATTCGTTCTTTGTCGACGTGGTCAGCGCTTCAAAAACAGGTGATCTGAGACTCAACCTCGGTGTTGGTGGGGACGGTGTCGTGGGCCGCACAGTGTCCATCGTCGATGGTCGGAGGAGAAAGCTTCTGGGAGAGGGAGTTATTGGGTGGAGTTGAATTTTTGTCAATCTTTTGCGTGTCTAGTTTTGGGAATGCCGAATTTGTTTGGGAGTGGCAGCACCGAACCGTCCAGTTAAAGCAGATACCCCATCCATCCACTGTTATTCATGTAGACATCAAACATGTCCAACTCCTGAGTACTGAAGTTGAACTGGTCCCAGTTGGTGTTTCCGTAACTGGCAGCGTCGTACGCGGCATTCAAATTCGCGCCGAATTTGTCCACGTTCGACCAAGCTCCTCCGGGAAGCAGAGCAGGTGTATAAGGCCTTGCTGGTGGCACGGTCGCGATATTTTCAGGCCCAGGGTATTGCATACGTTTTACAGAGGCAATAATGCTTGCAGGATCCTGCCGCAGGATGCTGGACGCTCGTCGCTGTCGTGTCTGGTCATCTTGGCCTTGTTCATCGTCCGAGAGCTGTCCGGATCGATGCATGTGCCAGATCTTTAGCTTCATGAAGACGAACCCAAAGGCTTCTGCGCAGGGGTTCATGCCGCCAGCTGACACTTCGCCCAGTCGCTGGATAATAGCATCCAGATAATATCCCGTCTTCAAGTCAGGGAGAAAGATCGAGCCAAACTTGGATTCTGATGAGCTGAAGATCCAGTGCAGCTTGATCAGGACCACCACGGCATATGCGTTCCAGACAATGTAGATATTGGACAGGTTTCGAGCACATTTAACCTCGAGCGAGAGGTAGACGTCCAGGACTCGCTGGCTACTCGCCAGCAGTGTCGACAGGGCCTCAATGTGAGCAGATGTCACAAAATCCGGAGCTCGGCGCTGCTCCAACTGAGACACTCCTGGACGGAAGTCGTCTACATTGTGGTCGTAGTGGATCGCGATCTCGTGAATATACAAGTTGAGGCACGCTGCTTGGTGTTGTGCAAGTCCTTGTCACAAGTCAGCACCCTGTCAAACATCTATACGCACTGCGGAGACTTACGCTGATCCACCGAGTCGTCGACATCTTTCTCCCATTGTTGCAGCTGCCGTTCAAAGCACTTTAGCTGATACTGCACCCTTGGCTCCATAAAGTTGAGATCGGCACCGGGGTCGTCCATGTGGAAAGCCGCCGAAACTTCCTCCGCAAGACGCGCCAGTCCCACGTTGCCACACAGCCATTTGTCGCTCCGAGCAGCATGAGGGCTGGTTCTGAGTATCTCCAAGCACTCTTCTGTGCGTGGGCCAAACCTAACGAGGGTCGGGAGACGAAGGAGTGTCGTGACACTAAGTTGGAAATAATCAGCACAGTGGGGGGGTACACAGTGAGAGCTTAGCGAACCTTATGTTGGCCTGGTAGCACGCCAGCCATGTGCGGGCCAGTTCAACCTCTTCTTGTGGACTCCTTTTCAGCTTTGACCTCTTGCCGATTCCTAATTCCAGAGACATGGAAATGGCGGCTTGGATGTTCTGGTTAAAGGCAAGATCCCTCGCGGTGCGCGGCCGAACGTAGTATTGAGAGTTCAACAGCACGGCCTGGATGACGTCCAAAGATTTGTCGCCATGGAAGAGCACTCGTTCTGCAATCTGCCGATTGATCTCAATGGTGAGCGCTGCCTGGGCCGACGGTTGCACGACAGGACTTGCTATCGCCAAAATGGTTAAAAACGTGATTGGACGGGTCCTTCGAATGTGTTCTGGGTCCGTGTCTGGCGGAAAAACCACGTATGGACAAGAAGAGCACATTTCCTTGTTCCAGTGATTGAACATCGCTGTCGCACTCTCCATGCTCAAGTCGCCACGGTCAATGACGTCGATGTACTCGTCTTTAGCGATAGCATCGACTTGCACCGGGTTACAACCTCTATCAAACTCTGGCTGAGTGGTCGGAACAAATGCCTTTCCCGTGAGATTGTGCGGATAAGAGTCCAAGCTGGTATTAGAGGTGTCATCGGTTTTGGCGGGTTCTGAGCTGGCACTGGTAGGGGCATCTTTGGGCGGCGACTCATCCTCAGGCTTGCCGCCATCGGTCGCCTGCTGTTTGGCCAGTAAAGCGTTGGTCAAGGCATTGATTTTCTTCTCCAATTCGGCGACCTTGTGGACTGTCTTCTGTCTTTTCCGCGGGGGACCTGGCATGACACATTCCCGGTTGACTTTGGCGCACGCATTACAGGCATCTTGGCCCTCGACGGGCAGACACCTGATTTTCATGCTTCTGCAAGCGATACACGCACGTGACCTCTTCTGCCGCTTGGGTTTTTCGGTGCCTGAGCCTTCATCTTCCTCCAGACTTTCTGGGGACTGGCTGTGGCTGGTTGAGTCTTGAAGCTGGGCATCTTGGAGAATGGCTCGTGTTTCGGGAGAGCGGTTTTGATTGAAAGGCAATAGGCTTTCCACAGGAAGTGGTCTCTCAGGCGCCATGGTGTGAATCAATAATGCCTGGTTGGGAAATCCGTCATATCAGACCCGCCCAGCAGGCAAGGCATTTCCCGTGATGACAAACTGGATCCTGGTTAGGCTGACATGGATTTCGCAAGGGGGAGTCCGCAGTTCGACCATGAACAACCTCCACTTCGATAGTAGAACTGGATAGATAATGGGGAGAGCAATCTAGGGGATGATGACGGTAACTCAGTGGCGTACTAGGTAGTTAGAAATCAAGAACGAGAAAAAGCATCTGGGTCGACCGGAATCACGGTTTTCGGACTCGCTGTTAAGCAGCTGCTTCGGAGCCGGCGGAATGTTGAGTCCGAATACGTGGTTCAGCCAATCACTGGGAATGATGTCAGTGATGAGTCATTGACTATCTGCAGCCTCGCGAAGCCTCGCGCAGCCTCGCGCAGCCTTGTACATACAGCCTTGCTTTCTCAGCCTTGCCCTGATGAGCTCCAATGAAACGCAATGCACAGGGTATCTAGGTACATAGTATTGGTACAAATAGCGGGGTAACCCAAGGGCTACAGAGATACAGGTGCCTGGCCATCGCTGAAGGAAAAGTTGCCTTACCAAGGTATGCATTGAGTGACCAGCCTCAAGACTCCTGACGATAATCGTACACTCCATGTAGGCCAGGACCTGCAGTGGCAGGTCACCTTGTGCCTTTAGGCAAAAAGACTTCATATGCCTTGGCCATCATCACGACCCCAGAGCTTGACAGTTCTGTCGTGCCCACTGCTAGCAATCCATTTGGCGTCATTAGTGACATCGACACTAAGGACATTGCCCGCATGGCCACTGAGCTGTTTCACAAATGACCAATCATCGGCCGAATAGATATTGACATTCTTGTCAAAGCCACTCGTCACAAAGAATGTGCCTGCTTTTCGAGGATTGTGCTCCTGTCTGACGCCGCTGCCTTCCACCAGGGAGGTCTTGTCGCCATCCTGGCCTTTGAACCATTTCAGGTCCGAAACATTGCCATTATGAGCACCAATCCCTCCCACGTTGCGCACTTGACGGAGATCCCAGCATTTGACCCAGCCGTCACCAGAGCCGGAAAGGACGCGATAGCCGTCAATGCCCCAATCCAGGGAGAAGATCTCACGGATGTGGCCTTCCAAGATCATGACCGTGCGCCCTGTCCTGAGGTCCCAGATTCTCCCTATGCTGTCAAATCCTCCGCTGGCGAGCAATGAGCCGTCAGTGTTGAAACTGACAGCGAATACTTGCCTTGAGTGTCCTTCTTGTAACAGGAGCTCGGTTGTCGTCTCCACGTCCCATAACCGCCAGGTTGTGTCAAATGATGCCGAGGCAAGATATTTTCCCGAAGGGTGAAACTCGACCCTGCAAACACGGTCGGTGTGGCCCTGCAAAGTGCCAATTGGTGTTTCCTTGTTCAATGACCACAGATGTATGTCACTTTCCCCGCCTTGGCCGCCAGCACCGCTTGCAAGATTGAGAGAATCTGGGGACACGTTGGACTCGTGTAGTGTTGCACCAGGATACCAGGCAATTCCGCCGACAATGCCTGTATGGCCCCTAAGCGTCACCTTTTCATCTAGGTTTGGGACATCGAGTAACTTAATGCCACCCCCCCAATTGCCGGCAGCGATTATCTCGCCATTGGGGGCGAATCGAGTGATGCTGACAGGCCGCTCTCCAGCAATCTGTGTTCCAAATAGTTCAAACCCTTGTAACTTCTCTTTGATTTCCTTGCGATGTTTGATATGTGTGCGTAACGGGATGGTTGCGTCTTCTCTCTGCCTCTGTATCCGTGCTTTAGCCCGCGGAAGGGAGTACCTGGCAATGTCTCTTCTCGCTTCGAGCAATTCTGGTAGACCCTCGGTGTAGAATTCTTCTTCTTGATCAGCCTCCTCTTCTGCTTCACCCATCTGTACGTCGGCAACAACTCCATTTGAACCGGCTGCATCCTCTTGGTCCAACAACAGCTCTCGCAGACGACTCCGCCTGTCCGCAGCGTCCTCTCCGAAAAGTGTGACGGGCTCTCCGAGTTCGCGTAGTCGTGCCCTGACTTTTCCATCGTCCGTAGGAACCGCCAACATAGCCAGTCTTCTTTTTCGGTCGAATTGGGATAGGATAGCAGATGCCTTTTCGGGGGCGACACCGCCGGCTCCAGTAGGAAGGTCATAATTCCGATCGACAGCTGACAGGAAAGTGAGCCCAGAACTATGAAGACGAAACATGACGATACTTACGAAGGTTGGCCAAATCCACGCCCATCTCGGTATCCTGCGTCTCAGCCATTTCCGTCAGTCTTGCGTGTCTCCGCCTGCTGCTCCGTCACCAGGGAAGATGCGGCCTTGGAGGCAAATGTAAATAAAGCGACATAGAATAATTTGCTTGCGGCGAAGAATCTTACCTGACGCTCCTCCTCCACGTACGCTTGGCGCGCTGGGTGCATCATCTTGATGGCTGGACGTCGAGCGACGGGGTCTAGAGGATTTGGAAATAGGATGAATATGCTGGTAGCAGTCGATGCACTCCAATACAACGAGTTTTCGTGAGACCCAGCTGTAACTGTACGGAAACAAACTCCAAGTCGCAGGGCACGCACCCCTCAAGTCTCCACAGCCTCTTGGGGACGAGGAATGACGCCGCTTAGTCGAGGTCGATTACGTAATATCTATGGCACTACGGAGAAGCATTAAGGCCAGGAAGCCTCTTGGAAAATCACGTGGAATTTACTCGTTTGTCTTTATCCTGACTTCATTGTGATCCTCATTGTATGGCCATGCTGCATACTTATCTGTCCTCGGACATGTAAAACATTTACCTACTATGCCTTACAATACACCCGTACGCTACCTAATTAAGTGCGTTATGATCATCCAAATTTTGCCGTGTACCTATACTTCAGTCTTCTTTTGAATTAGTGGCGCAGGCACCTCTGGCGCGCCGCCCTCGTACATTCCTCCAGTTCAGGCTGCGACCCTATCTGACGCCCTAGCGTTTGCTCCAATTGCGCCCTAGTTCACTCGTATTCACCTGTCTCGTGCGCTTTCTAGTGTCGCCTGCCGAGACCCTTCATTCTCGCCCTCTTCCGTTTGACTTCACTCGTTGCTCCGCCTGCAAAACGATTTTCTAGAGCGACTCAGAGCCTTTGGGACAGTCTTCTGGTACTTCGGTGAACTGCTTACGCGCGCTGAATGGCCGACTTAGCGCTCGCAAGTCTGTCAATTTCGCTTGCTGCCGGTTTATTCAACCTACTGTCACTGTATATCAAGCAGGAGCGTCGCAACAAGGCATATGAAAGCCATTTAGAAGATGCTCGAGAGCAAACGCGTCGAATAAAGGACAAGGTCTCTCACCTTGTCAAGAATGGCAAGGACTCAGATCTGGCTGAATCCAGGCCGCAGCTCGAGAGCCTGAATAAAGCGCTGCCTAAATTAGAGGCGGAACTGAGCAATGCAAGCACCGAGGAGGACGTCAGTAGGGTGGTCAAGCAGTTGAGTCAGCAGGTGGCTATGGTCGAGAGTTTGATCAAGAACGTTCTAAGCGACGACTTATCAGGGGACGAAAACCTCGATAATCGCCCAACCCCCATATCAGACCAAGACCCATCCACAGAGCCAGATGAACGAGAAACCCCAAAGCTCATCATAACAGAGTCGCTGTTTGATGAGTTTGAGGAAAACAGGCCCGCGTTGATTCGCGTCTATTCCCCAAGTCATCTGAACGTGCGTGCCGACGTTATATTCGTTCACGGCCTCAATGAAGACGCAAGAGATACCTGGAGTGGCCGTGCGCTCGATGACGGCCGAAAATCGTTCTACTGGCCGCGCGATCTACTTGCTCAAGATCTAACCGACTGTGCCATCTGGGTTTACAGCTTCGACTCAAACATCATGAGGATCAAAACGCCGAATAGACCACTTATCCATGTTCTGGACCAGTACACCGATGAACTTGTCCATTGCATCCGAGAAAACATATATCTTGACTCAAGAAAATCTGCCCGACACATTATATGGGTTGCACACAGCCTTGGAGGTCTGATAGTGAAGAATGCGCTCACTACCTCTAGCATTCGCAGAGACGACTTTGCAACCCAACTCGGCTCCCGCACAAAGAGTGTATTGTTTCTTGGAACTCCTCACTCTGGGAGCTCTCTGGCTGCACGAGTTTCTCGCCTTACCGACATTATCTCCTCACTTGGGCCGAGAAATAGGACTCTGCCAGACGACCGGTGGTGGGCATCGCAGCTGCATGAGAACAGTGGCATCATAATCATTGCTTCAAGGTTCGCCGCTCTGATGGACATGCAAAACTTCCCCGTGGTATCTTTCTTCGAAACCGACAATCTTCTCACCGAAAATGGCCCGCGCCTGATGGTCGAACCATTTTCTCGAATATCACATCCAAACGAAGATTTTGAATACCTGGAAGGAAATCACCATACTATGTGCAAGTTTGACTCTGAAAAGGAGCGAGGATACCAGCGAATTTTGAGATACCTGAAGAAGTTCCTCAACGACCACGATTCCCGACCTCATAGCTCAACGAGGCTGGAACGAAGTAGGACTCGAACTCACGGCAAAACAACCCAGACCGACTCGGAATTCACCGATGTTGGTACTATCTACAGGCGACTCCGGATGAGGATAGACCGCCCAAGCACCAGGTGGGCATCAGCAAAAACGGATATCTCCAACAACGGAAATTGGTTCATCAAAGAAGATGTATTCAAAAGTTGGCTAAAGTCGGCCGAAAATTCTTCCTCTCCCACCAATCCCTTGGTAATCACCGGTCCTACTGGAAGTGGCAAAACAATGATTGCCGAATCGATTATCCAAGAGCTTCAGATGCGATCATTGGAGACCATTTCGGAGACATGCCAGTTACAGCTTTTCTTCAAGTCTGATCAAGCTGCCCAACAGTCTGCGGTAGCGATACTGGTAGGGTTCATTGTCCAACTGTTAGATCAGAACCGCCTCCTCGCACGTCATCTCAATCGACGACCCGAGGAGTTGGAGGACCAGAGCAACGACAAGCTAAGCCAAGCACTTTTAAAAGGTACGCTTCGCCGAATGCTCGAAGATACTTGCTGGAGTAGAGTGTACGTGGTCGTCGACGGATTGGACGAATGTGTCCCTTCTTGTGTCAAGTCTTCCTGTGATCTCTTGAGTTGGATGTCTAGCGTTAGAAAAGTGCGAATGATATTCACGAGCAGCGATGAGATCATCCCGCAGATTCCAAGCAACTACCTAGCTTCACGCACACGAGGCTCTAATCTATTTTCAGATCTCATGCGAGAGCTGTCTGAAGGAGGACTCTTTCTCAAACCCGAGTCGGTCTATCGCTTTCCAGCTTGGACGGCCGCGATGAAACTTCACATCACCAAATCCTTGGCCCTTGCCGCGGATGACGAAGACTATACGAACCAATGGAAGGATGTCCGAAGGGACTATCGCATAAGTCTCCAAGAATCTCTTTTTGAGATAGTGGACCTTCGCACCGCTTCGATTTCCTTTTCTCTGGTGAGTATTATCCTCCAGCATCTGCTCTCTCGCCGAATCACCACCGTTGGGACGGAGATCGATACGCCACCAAAGATACGAGTAGAGGAGTTGTCCAGCTTGGCCAACATATATCAAATTCTCCTCGACCTGGTAACTAAGCAGGAGCAACCCGCTGTCAACGCCATTTGCATTCTGGCTTGTGCCCTTGAACCATTGCGCACCACGGATGTTGCAGCTCTGACACATTTTATGTGGTCATCGACAATGTTGGGTCGTGAGATGGTTAGCCAACATGCAGATGACTTGCTGGCAAAATTGCGCACTACTGAAATGCAATATTTGGTCACAATCGAAGCTGATGGGCTTCATTTGTCGCGCAACTTAGTCCGGAAAGCACTCCTGTCAGAAAATCCTGCGGGATACCAACAACACAACCTGGTTCAAAAGGCAATATTGGTGCAAATGTCTAAAGCGGACGACGACGAGGCTTGGAACCAAGATTCTATCCCCCCTTCTGACAGCAGCACAGTCCAGCATGTCGTCAATTTCCATCTAGCTCGCGCCTGCCTGCGGATCCTAATTGCAACCGAGTCCTCGAAGAAAAGCCTCTCGCATCGAGCCGCAGGCTGGCCCTCATACCCGGGTAAGGCATATGCCCAGAAGAATTGGACTGCGCATTTGCGAGGCGCTGGCAAGCTGGCCATTCATCTAAACGGGCTAGTCCGCCGATTTGTTGAATCTCCGCCCAGCCGAGATCTGGACGAAGGCAGCGTGAAGACCGATCCGGATATGGATGCTCTGAAACTTTTGGCCCACGAGAACCTGTTTGAGAATCTCGGGGCAGCTTTTGGAGACGCGGAGACGCTTCAATTCACTGATCTTGGCGAGCTTGAAACCTTGCTCAATGACCCCAAATCATTGCCAGAGCCTGAGACACTGATGGCGATCGAGGATCTTGCATCACTGTCTTCGCAGTCGTCGCGATCTGCAGAATGGCAACGCCACCGTCTCAAACGCAAGGTCCAGCTTGTCATGTCCATCAGAGGAGACGAGAATGGAGATTTTGAGAATCTCTTGCGGCCGTTCTCGCCGTCGCAGGACGAGGTAATCTACCTTGCCGATGTCGCCATACAAGAGCAGAATGCCAAAGCGCTCACCATTGTACTTCAAAATTATAGCCACCGTCTTAGATATAGTTCTGCTGGCAATTTGTTAACAAAAGCGGTGCAGTTTCAGGGGAAGAAGCTGGTGGAACCCATGCTGCAGTATCCAGAGCTCTTCGATTTTCAACAAGGCTTAGTCACGGCTGTTGAGACCGCGAACCAAGAGGTCTGCGAAGTTCTCCTGGCACATGGAGCAAATGTTAATGCAGCAAAGGAATCGGCCACGACTGCTCTGCATGTGGCAGCGGCATCAGGACTTCAAGGCATCGTGGATCTCTTCTTGAAGTGGAACGTATCAGTCAACCTGGCAGACAAAAAGGGCAGGACAGCACTACATCTCACTGCAGAATATGGGCACACATCTGTGGCCGAGACACTGCTTCGGAATTCATGTTCTCTGGCAGCGAGAGACACACAAGGACGGACGGCCTTCTTCATCGCATGCGCCTGCGGGCAGATGGATATTGCACGAATACTCTGGCTTTCGGGCGCCAGTTTCACCGACACAGACCTGAAGGGGCGGAGTCTCCTCCATGCGGCAGCCAGAAGGGGACAAAAAGACATGGTGGAAATGCTTCTCGATGCCGGCGTCGATCCCTCGGTGGTTGACCAGTTCGAAGTAACGCCTCTCCAGGAAGCCGCCGAGTGTGGGTGGACCTCGATCGCCAAGCTCCTCGTCGACGCGGGAGCTGATATCATGCACCGATCCACAGGCAAAGCCACGGCTCTCCACTTTGCGTGCACCGCGGAACACGCTCCTGAAGTAATGATCGACTTCCTGCTGGCCAAGGGCGCCGACAAAACTGCCCCCGACCTCCTAGGACGCACGCCAATCCTCCTGGCCGGCCATTTCTCCACAGTGAGGGTGCTCACGCGCCTCCTCGGAGACGACACGAGTCTTAAAGATCACAAGGACCGGCACGGGCACGACCTGAGGGACTATGTTCTATTTCCCGTCCATCTGACCGCCGAAGAAGAGCGGACGCTGAGCGCTAGCAGCAAGTCGGAACGTCTCGCCAGAAGGGAGGCCAACCAGAAGGAGAAGCAACAGTTTCTGGGATATGAGGACTGCGTCCCGCCCTCCCAGCCTGAATGGAAGATGTACGAGCTGAGAGATTTCACGGGGATGCTGCGGCCTAGTAGAAGGAAGGCTACATTCTGGTCCTGGTACTGGTCCTGGTGGCGGCGCGAAGCAAATGAGCCTTGGTCAGGAAAGGGTACGTTTTTATGATGAAAGTGCGTGAAAGTTGTTCATTTGGCGACGTCAATGCCATAGCTTGACACGACGGATACGAGCCAAGGTTTGTTTTCATTTTGAGTGCTAGTTTCGACTATATTTTACTATCCTAGCGTTGAGCAACAGTCGTCGTGCTTATCATTAAAGGTTTGTTTGACCGGCGGTTGGTTGCCCAGCGACAGCCTCGCCATTTGGTGACACCACTTGGAGCACCGTCAGTCTCGGGTTACATGGCTGTGATAGAGACTCACCTTGGCCAACGTAGTACTTCTTTGGCGCCTTGGTCTCGACAACATGGGCCCAACCCAGCAACTCGAACACTTCCTTGGAGTCGCCTTCCAGCTTTCTCAAGTTGCTCGGCTCCACACCCGGGGGGATGGTGGTATCCTTCAGTTTGGGTCGCTCCTTTCCGTCCTTGATCTCTTTGCCATCGTACACCTTGAAGCCGTAGGTGCGCTTGACGCCCTCGCGACCCAGATACTTGTCCCAGCCCTGGCCTATTTTGTATCGGAAGTCCACATCGCTATCGAACTCGATGGTGACCTGCAAGTTGTATCCTGCAGACCTGCGGACGACCATAGCAACTTGAATGATGTCGATCCCGACCTGTGCCTTCTCTTCCTGCCACGCTTCCCAGCGGATCTGATCGTCCTTGTTGCGCTTCCCTGGATCTTCCTCTGACAGCGAGGCTTTGACCATGTACTTGTACTTCTTTGTGTAGTGCTCGCTGGTGACGTTGCTCAGGACCGTGGCCAGCTCTGCCGGCACGATTTCTGGGCCCTTCAGCGCCGCTGAGATGCTCTTGGTCAGTTCTTCGGAGGCATCGGACGAGAGCTCGTAGAAGGCCGTCGTGGCCACGCCGGGGTAGACGAGGTCGGTGGTCCACGGCTGCTGTTGGAGGTCCGTCTTTGGGTCCTCGGATCGAAACGTCAGGCGTGGGCGGAATGCGGTGAAGCGTCGTCCTGTCGTCTCGCCGCCGAGCTGGAACTGGAGGACTAGCAAGCTCGCTGGGTTCTTCTGGTCGTCGTCGAGGAATCCGTGCACCTCGTACTCACAATATACGTTAATGTTCAGGTTGGTATTGGTGTACTGCGCCATTTTTATGCTGTTCAGGGACTTGGTCTCGCCGCCGGTCGCGTCGAGCTCGAGTTGGCCCTTCTTGCCTTCGCCCATCCATTCAATCTCAGGGACGCTCATCCTTGTGGAACTTGCTTTGGGGGGGGGGGG
>WJFF01000339.1:0-10005 GCA_011800825.1 Fonsecaea pugnacius | reverse complement strand
CCCCTCAACCCCTAGTGCTCCACTCCCGCCCTATGCGCCACAGAGCCTCTCTCTCACTGGCCCGTGGCAGGCGTCGTGCTCAGGGGGCCTAGCCCTACCGGGGAGAAGGGGGAGTATAAGCGTCCTTCGGCCGTACGGCAATAGTAGGTTCGTACGTCGGCGGGAACCTTAGCGTTCGCGATAGCTATATCAGCCTTTCAAGACGCCACTATAGGACGTAGATACCGGCTGCGACAGACGTCGCTTTATTAGCCGTCGTGTCTGCAGTGCAGCTGCGTACGTTTGGGGACGATCATGGCGCCCAAAAGGGAGGGGAGCGCGGTGATCCCTATCGGCCTAATGCCCTTTATCATCCAGGAGGCCGAAGATATTAACCGAGAGCCGACGGGATCTACGTCGGCTTTACTGCCAGACGCGACCGGCCTACTGGCTAGCCTAGATCCAACTTCTGGGTAGATAGCCTATGGGTGGGACTGGCACTCACCATGACGACACACTGTCTGCGTAGGTGCTCACACACACCTCGAATGCCAGCGACCTGGGTATCCGCAAAGCGGCGACCATACCGATCTGCGCTTTCTGAAGAGTCACCAACGATAGCAGGTATGGGGGTTGATAAAGGCAAAATTTTTATTGCTACACCTGTGCTCTTCGGCGCGCGATGTCGCAAGCCTCTGCCTCCCCGCCTTCCTCCATCTCGACTATTCCTGCTACCAAGTTTCCTGGGCCACTTGCAACCACACCTCCTACTGCTGGCACGCAGGCACGGGCGTGATATAGGGTTGAAATGGGATTCAGAACACGCCGTACATGGCATTCAACGTGTATTTCTTTAAGCAACCGTTGCCACCAAAAGCTCCAAAATCAGCGGGGACCTGCTCCTGTTGGCCGAATCCCATGTAAAACTCGGTTTGCAGGCTTGTATGTTCCAAGGGCAGAGAAGGTCCCCAAGGGACGCCATTATTTTGTTCATAGGCCTGCGAAGGCGGCAACGCTTGGCCTGGCTTGATGTCATGATATGGCGCTTGAGTGATGACCGGCATCGTGACCGGTAGCCCATGATTTCCTGTCTCCACAGCGGTCTGGTTGCCGTAAGACAACTGCGCTTCTCCTCTGCTGTCTGTATCTGAAGCGGTCTCGTCGTCGTGACGCTATTCCACACCTCCAAGGTTACCATTCGTCGAATCTACCGGAGTACGATAGGATGATTGTAGCATCGCAGCGTCGGGTGATTGACAAGTCTCGCAGAGGGTCCAGCCATTGTCGAGCGTGGTTGTACGGGACGGTTGGGGGATTGTAGCCAAAAGCTCGCCAGTACAGGTCCCGTCGTGCTCAGGGGATGGAGGAAGGCCAATGCCAGCTTCCCTTGTATCTACGGCTTTTGGAGCAAACGGATCCAGCATGGGAGTGGCAGGAACGTGGGTTCCGGAACCTTGAAATGAGTTTTGCATTTCCCCATGACTGTCGTCGCCGTTGTTCTTTGTGGGCAGGGGAATGCCTTGCGTTGTGCAGATGTCGAATTCATAGTGCTGTACCGGCATTCCGAGCTCGCTCAACTTCTCTTTCAACATCTTGTTTTCCAACATGAGCCTATCTGATAATATTGGGACTAGAGCTCTCCAAAACTTTCTTTCATTTCTCGCACACTTTTCATTGTACTGGGCACAAGGTCCACCACACATGTCGTTATTGTTGTCGCATTTGCCTTTCCTTTTCTTGCACCTTTCACATGCCTAGGGTTTATATGTTAGCTAATTCAGCGGGATGAACAAGGCATGGCCCGTTACTTGCATTTTTAGCGATGCTTGCTGGGTCTCGATCTGCTCCTTTCCGCCTTGTCGTCTTCTGCTTGACTGGGACATTTGTGGTCCTCGGGCGGAAAGCTTCCTTGCGTGGTAGAAGAGGACGGAGAGGACGGGGGAAATCCATAGGTGGCTGCTATGCAAGGATGTCTTGGTAAAAGAGAAGGCAGAGACGTAAGAGTGGGAGCACGCAAGGACTACGCGGAAGAATCCAGGAAACATAGAGACCCAGGGGACAAGGAGGCATTTGAGGGGAGGCACTCCTGAGGAGAGGATCAGGAGCCTTGATAGGAGAAGGTGACTAAGACTCCCTAGGTAGGTAGGTATTACTATTCTTCGATGCAGGGACGGTTGTGATGGTGGGGTGCACTGTTGCCTTGCGACGCCACCCCGGTTGACCAACGATTCAGTTTGGCTGCATAACATAACGCGCACTCTCTGGCCAGGGCCGTCACAGCCCTGTCTTCCAGATTGGCATGGGGAGGTTGCGGCAAGGTACATGGTGGCAATTTCCAAAGCTAGTGGCGGCTGGGCCCGCGGTCGTGCACGAACGAGCTCTTGGGTTGAAACTATGGCACAATCTATGGCACCCAACTAGGCGTCGGCATATATACGACATTCCATTGGTAAGAAATCCATGCTCCTCCAGTGGGTCTGGCGACACACACACATGCCAGAAGGTCCTGCGGAAATGAGACACACGACCAGCCACGGTCGTTGTATCCCACCCGCCACTGCAAGCCTTACCGACTGCCAGGGCTCGGCGAAGCGATGGCAACTCGCCCTGTGGAGCGAGATAGGCGCCCGAAAATACCCAGCGCCGTTGACCTCTTCTGCTCTTCCCCCTGTGGCGGCTACGACAGGCAAGCACTCTTTGCTTTACCGAACCCATCCTTCCAAGAAGGGATAGAGCATTTCTAATGTGGAAAAGCTAAGCCGTGGAGGTGGTATTCTGCAGTAGTGCTGCCCTGCGTGAGCCCTCGCGATTGTGCGCACGCCCAAGCACCCAACCCCCTGTAGTGGTGTAGTGAGTTCCTTCGCTTGTGTAGCAATTGCCATGCCACTCGGCGGGCGTGCATACACACCTACCTAAGGCAGGTAGCCACTTCCATCTTCACGTCGCGAAGGAGGGCATCTCCGGAAAGCTGACAGCTCCTCAAACGCACCCGGCCATCCATGTTCGCTGTTCTCCTCGAAAATGGTTTCGACAAAGCTACTCATCCGAAACAACCCAGCGTTTAAGTCTCCAGCAAGATGTTGAGGATACACACAAGCCGGTTGCTTTGGGGTGGAAGGTAAACTGCTTGGGTGAGATGGCTTTGGGCCATCCGCGGTGTCGTTTTTCCCGGTGAGTTCAAGTGTCTATTGTTCTACCCTCACGATCCGATTACAAAATTGCTCCAAGCGGGGAGCTTACGGCTGCCAGGTATTTCCTTTGCTACATTGGAAACCACGTGAACTGCAGAACTGACAGGGAATCTTGACGTCGCATTTGACTTTGCTCTCGCGACATCTTGTACACGCCTAAAGATGAGACGTTAGCCAGGAAAAAAGACCCGAATCCAGAGCATTGATATACCACGACTCTCAGCTTCTTAGAACCTGAATCCCTTTGCGGCGAAACCCCTGGACGCGCTGGGGGTCGGATCGTCTTGAATCGCTGGATTCCTTTGTTGCCGAGAGCGTACGGTCGCCTGTCACAGTGGACATTATGCAAAAGTGCGTATGTGGTCCGATTGGGAGAGTAGTCAAGACGTGTTGAACGAGAGGTCAAGGAGGCAACACGGGGGCCAGGAACCAAGTGATCCCTGGTAAGCCGTGCCACTGTGGAGACCACGTCCGACCTCTTCTTTGACCGCATTTCACTTTGGCCGCTGCTGCCTGAAACTTACTATCTCGCACAGCGAGCCACTGACCACTTACAACGCGAGAACATGGAGGTGAATCCTCCCGGGCTTGGTCCGCACCGTGTCTTCTAGAAGAAACCTGTGCCAAAGCCCTGCGTCCATAGCCCTCCGTGATTTGCCGGGCCGAAATTCCCCTCTCTTGGGCGTCCGTTTTGGCGCCCGGCCCCGACTTCCCCCTCCTTGCGCGGCCCTGTCCAGGCCCCTCCCTATGCCCCTTTCCACGCCCCTGTCCGCGCCCCCTCGGGCCTGTATGAGGAATGACTCTTCGGCCCACATTAGTTCGTATTTCAGATTCTGGGAAGCAAGGACTAGGCCCGAGCGTAGTGAAGGTGGCAATATTGCCAGTTTCAAAGACCGCAACGGGCACGGTCTGGGAAAGATGTTGGGCGAATCGGTATGCCTATCTAGGCGAAAAAGGTAAACTGACCGTATACTGGTCTCAGCAAACACCTTGCCACGATTGCGGTGTTTTGTAGAACCAACTTGTAGCTCAAAAAACTATACGTTGCCTTGAAAATGCTACACAAATACATTAGAGAAGCAATCTGGGTGCGCGACGCAAACTCACGATCAGTTATCGACCCGAACCCGGGAAGTCCTCGCACATTGCTGGGAAGATCTTGGACGCAGAGTAGACGCTGGTGTCTCTTCCAACAGCATTAGCAGTCGTACAGGTGCTGAGGTCGCTCGGGTGCATGCAAGGATGGCACATCAAAGGGAATGTCATAGAGGAAGCCCAGCGCGTAGTGATCCAAAGCACATGCTAGGGGTAAACGCCGCTTCAATATCCCTAGCCGGCAGTAGGAACATGAAAGCCAGGTTGTTTGCTTTGCTCCATCCGAATCACTTTCTTCCCTCCCGCCTCATCTGGACGGATATCAGTGACTTAACGGAGGTCCCCACTGTCCCCTTCGTTCTCTTTGCTCTCCTGGACCCTTGTAGACATCACCATCGCAAGTCAATGCGCCATCGCTTGTAGCAGTAGCATGGTGGTATGTCGTGACACATGCTGGCCGAGTCACTGCGTGACGACTACCCAAGTCAGGAAATTCGGACGGCGCTCTTTCAAGTCCAGATACCACAGTAGTGGGTACCCGGTCGTGGGGAAATGCGGAAATCTAAAGAAGCGAGGGATGATTGAATATTTAGAGAAAGAGGAGGAGGCTTGAAATCTCGAGCCTCGGTTGGTTACCATACAACACAGCTCACACCCACAAGCTCGCCTCTCGCCTACCACGGTGTCCAGCCCAATGAATGGCCAGTGGCCAAAAGGCTGCAGATTTGAACAATAGCATAGGCCAGCATCACCAGACCCACTACCACGAAGACGATCTTGATAAATGCTGAGAGGAATGTGCAAGCACAGTTGACACAGGCGAAGCAGGTCGACTGATTCCAGTTCTTATAAAAGGTTATGTATTCTAGTATCACAGGTGTTGCTCCGCTAGGCCCGTCCGTAGCTTTGGCAGTAGTAATCCCTTTCTCGAGGTCGTCCGAGCCACTGGGGGCATGACCTAACATGTGCGAGAGATGTTAGTTTAAACACCCCATTGCCTACCCACTGCTGCTGGGAATGGGAGGGGCCGGGACAACTGAGGGGTCATACCTTGGAGTCTGTTTGATTCCATTATAGCGCAAACGGATGAAATCGAACAGGCGAAGGGGTTCGCAAATGCTTGAACTCGACCGGGCTAAGCAACTTGGGATCCCAGCTCGAGAAGTTGGAGAAATTGATCAAAGGCTGTGATGGAGGCGGGAGGGAGCTGGTCGGTCGGCGGGGTTGTTGTGCAGAGCCGGACGAGGAGCGGTGGCAGAGGCATTAGTGTACCTCAGTCTGGTGCTCCTTTATCTCGAAGAGCACCGGGTTGGCACCGTGCTACCGCCTGGAGCACGTAAGCTAACTGCGCCCAGTCAGCCGTCGAGACTACGCTATCTGGTAGGCGGTGTTAACATGTCGCCAGCCCTGTTTCGAGGGAGTTGTATATGGGCCCGCGCAAACCCCGTCAGTAATCCTAGCCGGAAGTTAATAAAATGTCGACTAGGTTAAGGCTGACTGGACGTGCCGCTGGTTTAGAGTGGACGCTTTCGAACCAGGCGCGCAATTATCCTGGCTTGGTTGGAACGCAGTGCTTGCTTTCCTAGCCTAACAGCAGAGAACTCCTCCCCCGGCTGTTTACATGTGCAACCTGGCAAGGTAGACAGCAGGTGCACTTTCGGTCATATGATGCAGAGTAGTGAGCCTATTCCCAAATACGTGTTCTATCCCATATTGTGCACTCCATCAAGGGTTTTTGATCGCAGCATGGACGCCCACCCACTGGAGCATCCTGGTCGCCATCCATACCTCGGATATACGCTTGACAGTGGTATCGGAGAAGGCGATTCCAGGGGCAGGAATGGGACACGGTCAAGTATACTGGCTGGGCAACGTCAGCATCCAAATGCAGGAAGCACAGAGCGGAGGAATGATGTATATGGAGAAGTCTTTCTTCATGTACGAGCCAGTCCGGAGTACCTTAGATATCTTGACCATCGACGGGAACCGCAATACGGGCTGGGGACACGGACAGCTGATGAGCAAAGAGATTCGGATTTCTTGGGACAGGGAAAACATACACTCTGTGCAAAGATGTGAAAGGCACGTGGATGATCTATGCGGGAGACCCCTAACACGAGAGCACTGAAGCATAACAGATTTACAGTGCATGTGACAATCAATGTACAACACCCCGCGCAACAGGATGCAGCATACCTAACCTATAGAGCCCCAACCTGAGATCCACAGCCTGGAAGCACTGATCAGGGTCAGTGGAAACCAAGAGCTACTGAGCCACGAGCACGTGACTAAGTTGCCACACTAGCGATGCCACCCTCTGGAAGCCCCACTTGCGACGCCACGCTTCAGACTAGCCACGCTTTGCAATGTTCACCTGGTCTTCGGTTGTTCACCTGGTCTTCGGTTGTTCACCTGGTCTTCGGTTGAAAGACCTGGAAGGGGCTTCGTTAAACCCTGAGCAGTGGACACCTTTTCTCTCTCGTCATTCGAGTCTTTTCTTATGTTGAATCACCTTCGCTTTTTGAGTAGCATCCCATGGTCTCTCGCCTGGTTACTGACCCCGTGGTATCGCCGTGGGACATGGCAGCAGGTCTTCGTTCCAAGCGACCACCAACCCCCGGCAGCGGCGGCAACGGTAGAAGCGGGAGGTCTACAGCGTCTGCCCCGAGCCCCGATCTTCGGCAAATGGGGGTCAAAGGGAGGACGTGCTACCGATGAACGACAAGGGCTTAGAGGTTCAACTGGATTCCCTCCCCTGGTGCCCCGTGCGGCCGGGGGAGGGAGTGAGCTTGTTCAGCTGGAGAGGCTGCCGGGCTGGAGAGCAACGCTCTACGCGCAAAGTGCAATAAGCCCATTCCTACCATGGCCTCCTATTCCCGAAACCAATTGCTGTCATTCGAACGAGACACCGAAACGGCGCAACGGAAAAATAGCGTTATTACGGACGGAGTGAAAATGGGACTACCTCAGCGGGAAGGCGGTGAGAGGACCGCTGGCTATGGCCTCAGGACAACCTTTCGGAATCGGATTTCACCGCCTACGTTTCAGGGAGGAGTGGTGGTGGCTAAGGTGCGCGGAAGAAGATATTGAGAGCATTTACCAAGATCCGGATTGGCGCCTCTTTGCCGGAGCAGAGTGACCATTGCGCTCCATTCACTTGTTAGTATGTCACGGAATGTGGGCCTGGTCATGAAATGGAATGGAGAACTTGAGGATCATATATAGGGCGTGGATGCAATCATATAGACAGACCCTTTTCATATTTTCTTGCATCTTTTGCCCTGTTGGCCCTGCATACCCCGCCTTTGTTTGTACTTTCCCATGCTAGAGGCCTTCAGGTTCCGCCCTGCTCCGGCACTTGTTCCTCTCCCGACATGGCATGCCGCCCAGAGTCGTCGCAAGGGTGGAGTTTCCAACGCTTAGTAGTCATTCCAGTGTCACTACTATCACGTACGGATGGCCGCATGCGCCGCTACAAAAATAGCAAGCCAAACAGCGCGGCGGCTTTCGCAGGGGCAGCAGCGATGCCGAACACCTTTGTTAGCAGCACTGGCAACTGTTGCCGTCCCACTACAGCGCGGCGTGGCTATTGGGGTGACGGTGGGCCTCTCGCTTCCGCCCGCCGCTTTTTGCGGGGGCGCCAAGTTCGGGAGCAAAAAGCAGCCGATGCGGGCGCCCAAAAGTAGCTTATGTGGAGTGGGCGACACCGAGAGGCGAGGCCTGGCCGCACACCCCCGCAAAACAAAGGCAACTCTACCATGGGCATGGCCCTCCATCACCTTGCAACATACACAATGTGGGAAGACCCGGGAGCGACGAGACCGCGCGCTTTTGAGTTTATGGTTTGCTCCATCCCGGAACTGCAGTGCCGATGGACGTGTTGCTGCTGGATTGAGCTTCTGATGTGACCCACGTCCTCCGCATTCCGATCCCTATTGGTTGGAGCTGTCGCACATGGGGATGGATTCTCGCTGGTGCCCAAAGAGAGTGAATGCCGACGCTGGAAGGACACCTCTGCAAGGTAGGGATCCAGGTGACGCGTATCGCAAGCGAAACGTAGACCAAGTGAGACGTGGACTCGGTTTGCAAGGGTTTGAGCGGACGGCGCTGGTGGATGCTGGTGGATGGACGTGCAGGGGACGTGGATGGATGCTGGAGTGTCAGGCGGACGCCAATGGATTGTGATGGACTCGAAGCTAGCAAAAATAGCTGCCGTAACGCCCGCCCAACATAAAGAAGGGGTCGAGGAACATTCAATCTACCTGCTCTCGGTAGCTTCACTACTTCAATTTTTACTGATGGCCAGGTAGAACTGAAGAGTTGCAGCCCGTTGACGATGGTTGGCAATGCGCCGCAATCCTCACCAAAGCTTCCCGGTGTCACGATGGGTCCCGCAAACACCCCGTCTCGAAACCTGGCTGTGCAAACTACGTTATCCATGTAGACATCCATACACATCATGGCATGATTGGCCACCGAGCGCCTCGCTAACTCTCCCCTAGTACAGCTGGTAATACCTATCTACCCTACATCACCACCTGCTCCCAATCTGGCGCTCGAAATGGACGCTCGAAAGGGCCCGTGGCACGGCCAACTCTATTTGGTGACAGAACGGACTTGGCCTTGCTGCAACACCAGCAGCGGGCCCAGCAAGCGAAAGCGTTGCGGCCTCGATGATCCAATTCCTCGCAGGCCCGAGGTTCTGCTGTTTGCCATTGAACCCAGAGGCCCCATAGGGCGTTTTCTTTGGGATTTGTACCCTTCACACCATACATTTCAAGGCACTCTCTACCGCAACATACGGTTCGTGTTTGGCCGGATTCGGCTTGACGGCGTCCAGGGGATGCACGACACCACTCACGGGACCCCGCGTAGATAGGGCCTATGCAAGACCCGCCAGGCATCCCGGTCGCGGCGATCGGTAGTTGGGTTGAACAGCACGGCGATATCGTGCTCCTTCGTACAGGTCCCCATATGCGCGGTAGAGATACCCTGCGTCCTCTGAAAAATTCTCACGGAGGCAAGATGGGAAACGGAAGAATTGCAGAGCGAGAGATGGGGGGCTGAGGGAACCGGAGGAAGGCCGAGTGCGTGGGGTTTAACAAGCCATATGGAGCCAGCATGAATGCATGGTACTACATGAATATCATATACTTTGGAATACGAAACACACAACCGCATGTGCACGCCATCGGTTCTTGTGTTGTTCTCACCGTAGCTGCTTTTGGGTGAATCCTACGTGTCTGCTCAATCGGCATTGTCAGTAGCCGTCGGCCCGTAAGCGCTTTTCCATTTGGCGGTTCGTGTATGAAGACCGAGCCGCTAGGAAAAACACCACCAGGCTTCGGACACAAGTCGGCACCCGATCCCCCGGGAGTGTCAGATGTCCTCTATGACGCTTGATAGGACAAGCGCCGTCCCACCGTGGAAGAGACCCACGAGGCCTGTCACGACGCCGACTTTGACGACGGCATCGTGGCCCGCGACGGCGGCTATGGATCAAATGCGAGGTCGGTGGTCCACCCGGGACACACCCACGACCTGTTACAATCGCGGCCATCGTCAGCGAACCTCCGCCGCCAGGACCCCGTCTCACGGACAGGAACAATGACTCCGTAGGCAAGCGCATCCCCGCTGGAAGCCTTGATTCTGCTTCACTGCTCAAAAAACCCGGGCCTTCTCTTGACGACGACAACGAAGCATCGACCGCGTATATTGCCCGCGCCCCCTTCTCCCCCAA
>WJFF01000335.1:0-10200 GCA_011800825.1 Fonsecaea pugnacius | reverse complement strand
ATGCCTGTGCTGGTCACAAAGCCTTCCCAGGAACTTGAACCTGGTAGAAGGTGAAATTGCCAGCCGCATAAAGGAGGAAACTATCTATGGAACGGAAGAGAGATCTATATACACACAATAGTGGGTCCATGCATCCTTGGCGGTCCAACTAGCCATACTACGCCTTGGCGCTCGGTCACGTGTGGTCACGCGTAGCCACGTGTTTATGTATGTAGAGACCATATTCCAACACAGGGGCGGCACCAGCCTAGGCCTCGCGAGCGACGCGACCAGGTCTTCCTCTGCCGACGTTCATGGGACGATGTCAAGATCGTCCGAGGCGCGGTGGACTCTGGATGGGCATCATGGGATACCTTACACGAGGACTTTGGAGCAGCCCTCGACAGTCACCTAGGTGTTTCTGCGCCTCAAACGCAGTTTTTCCCTGATGATGACTCTCAAGCGGCGGAATATGAGGACATGGACGCAGATAGTCGACCCCTCTAGGCCATCGAGGGCACTCTTCCGCATTCCTTCGCGTTTACCTCTGCCACGACCCCGGAACTGTACAATGATCAACACGATCAGAGGAGTAGCACCCACGTTGAAGACAAGCTCTCCTATCAGCGCGTTCAGGGAATAGTTACGACGGCGGCGGACCCTATGAACTTCAAACTCCCACCGGTTCCTTTGAGAGCAAAACGCAATCGAAGCTCGAAGACCGACCCGCGTGAAGCTTTGACAACACTGAGGGCGCAAGATGAAGCCAGAAAGAAACAAGCAAATCGCAGAACACAAGTTCAAGGGGACTGGGCAACGGGAGTACCTGGTATACTGGGTGCTGTCGAGTGTGACAGCCGTTTTGATGGAATTGGCTTTCGTGACTCTGTGGCCGAGGACCGTCCTGTCGTGCCGCCGCTCAAGATGCAAGGCAACATGGTGCTCACGGTGGAGAGGAAGAGGGGCGGTGGTTCCAAACCCGACAAATACCACGCAGATCCTGACACTCTGCGCGTTATTGTGGGCATGCAAAACGGAAATCAGAAATACGGTCTTAGACCCCTGGATGGGACGGACTTCAGCTCGAGCACAGTCCGAACGTCAGCAGTGATTCCTGGCACTCAGGAGGTCAGGTACTCTCGCGAGCCCTCGACTGTTGCGTCGGTCGATTTGTCAGCCGGCCCGGCTGCGCTGGACCTGAACGATGGTGACACCACTCCTGTCACCCACGCCGGGATGTGGCCTCAACCTCAGATCTTCAATGCATCGACATCACCTTCCGTGAACAACAACCCAGGGACTGCGCAGAGATTTGGTCACTACGATCCCGCCATACAGCACAGCAGAAGTTATGAAGAACCCATCGACGTATCCGGAGCAAGCTTCCAGACCGTCCCGCCAGTTTCCAAGGTCTCAGTCGTACACTCGAGGACCGTGGTGGAGCAAGTGGCCGTCTACGCTGACGAGCGTTGTGTCGCAGCCTCTCAGACGGTCGAGTCGGACGCCACCACACGGGAAACCAAGAGGTCGGGCCACACACGCAGAAGTGGCATGAGGCGACCGAATCCCATGATGGTGTCGTCCACAACCACACCTGGCGATACTACCGGCACTTTCACCGTGGACATTGAGGGCTTGCACCTGGGGGTGACGCCGCGGACGCAGCGGCCGACGACCATGTTGAGGGGGGACGTTCCTGCCGCCGTCACCACCCATGAGCAGCAAACCAGACGCCGCACCTTCATGGAGCAGCAATCGATGGCCAGTCCGGGCTGGTACGGGCACCAGATCAAGTACAAGGAGAACATTCATGTACAGAGGAGGACAGACGAGTGGAGGTTTGACGCCCCCAGTCCTCACAAGAGTCGGTGGCGTCGTGCTCTCGCTGTCGTTGGACTCAGCAACCACTGAGCACGGGAATGGATCGGGGATTGGGGGCGCGAGGGAAGGGAACATGAGTAATGGATGATGGGACGCCTTACCTTTTCTTTTGTGTTGACGACATTTTCCTCGCGAGCATACGCATGGACTGGCCTTGATGGACCACAGCCAAACTGCCCAGCTTCGTACACGATGAGAGACACTCAAGGTCCGATGATTGATGATTATGATAGCGTTGTGTAGGATTTAGTTAGTGTGTAGGCCTAGTATATGATTGCCCCCTCCCCGCTGTGCGGTTGGGCTTCTTTCCGACTTCAATCTCGTACTCTTCCATGTTTACCAGCGTGACACTGGACGGCCAGGCACGCGTTGTCACCGGTGCAGAGAGAAACCTCGTCATCCTTTGTGCTTGCAAGTGCAAGCTGCTTCTTTGTTTTCTCCTCAGCCTCATCCTCGTACTTGACGCTGGAACAAAGGGCTTTCGCTGGCACTCGATCACCTGACCATCGTGCTTTGGGTGGAACGTAGCACGTGCCTGCTTCAACCCCTTGGCTGTCAGTCAATCACGTACCCCGAGGGTAGGCTTGCACGGTGAAAGCACAAGGAATTGTCGAGAAGCTCGCTTATAGCCGTGCTTTACTCTTGTCTTACTGGGTGGATGGCGGCGCTCACTTCCAACTCATTCAAGGCATTCGTGTGACCGAGAGATCACATAGCAAACGGAAGGAGACAATGTAGAAAGGAGGAGGTAGAGAGGAATAAAGGAACAGGGAATGAAAGAAGACGGGTGGGCAGAGAGGACTTGGAGATGTTCAACTCTGGTCAAAGGCACAAGCAGAGAGAGGGAGGCACGGCAGAGTTTAGGTATAGGTTCAGCAGTGACCACGATTGAGTAGGTCGCCACGAATAAGCATGTACATTCATTCGTGATCCATTTACATATCATCGTGACACGGTGCCGTTCGAACCGCCCTTTCTGTGGTTTGTCGTTATGTACATGAAGGGAAGCAAAGTCTGCCCACGTCCTCAGCCAACCTGTTTCTTCCGCTGCTCCCAAACTTGCCGAGGCCATCGTGTCTCAAGCGTGTCCCCAAAAAGGGAAGATCTTATGCACCCGGCGATGCCTTTTGGCGACCTTCTCTTGCTGTGCCGCCTCCTCCCTTGCTCTATATGTCGCCTGAATCCGCTGCTGAGCGAGAATTATCTCGTGCTGTTTGATGGCGGGATCATGAGATGATGGAGTAAATCCTGCGGCGGGGTTAAGGTCTCCTTTCCAAGCCCGTTCTATCTCGCGCACCTTTGGCTTGGCCCCCCAATCCGGCTGAATCTCACGCGTAGGTCTCATGTGACGCACATAGGATGAGTCACCGCTAGACTCGAAAGCAACGGCATTCAAGGGGTTCTGTTGTTTGCGGCTGACGATCTCGGGTTTGTAGCGCGGGACTATGTCTGGCCGATTCGTCCAAGCAGGCAACGGGGGCTTTGCTCTGGATTCTGATGCCGTCCGACGACGAGTCCCGTTGAGGTTTTGCCTGGCTGTCGCGGCCACCCAGCAGGCCTCCCTTTCTACCTCAGCGGCGTGTGCCTCCTCCTCTGCTCTGGCTTTGGCTTCGTCATTGGCGCGGGTCTCGTCCTCTGTGTACTCACGTCCACGGGTTGTAAGCCATCTGTAAGGGTCGTCTGGGCCGTCTCGCGTAAACACGTGCCAATCCTCGCGCTTTCTCGTACGATCGACCATCAGCCTGATGGAAGTCGCCGGTGCTTGAGGAAGATCTTCGCTGAGCCTCGCTTTCGGTATCCGCTTGGGTGGCGCGGACATGGCTTTCACGCGCGCGGCGACGGCCGGCTTGGCTGTTCTGAGCTCGCCTGGTGGGGGCCCGGTGTACACGGGAGGATTCGCTATGGCAGGCTGGCCGTGCTGTTGCAACTGTCTTATTGCAGCTCTGTGCGCTTCCGGATTGTGGCCAAGTCGACGCCAGGCTGATTTGCACGCCTCTAGGTACCACTCTTGGTAGAGCATGGACCCACGATCCACCTGCTGAAAGTCGGCTTGACCAAGTTCAAGGGAAGCAAACATTATGCACGACTCGCGTCCTTCGGATTCCTTGGGGTTAACTTGGACGAACAAATGATCAGGATATGTCCCGCCACGCTCGTTGAAAGAATCGCCATAGCCTGAGTCGAGAGGTGTCATGTAGTCAACATTCTGTGGCTCAGTGGCCACGGCTGGAGCGGTTGAGACTGGGGCGGTTGGGACTGGCATGGCCGGGACTGAAGGGCAGACGTGGTGTTTCTCATACGGCTCGTCGATAATGCATCCCGAGTCCGGGAGTTCGTTGTTGTCGAACACATCAGATCGGTAAGCTGCGCGATCTTGATCTCCGGGGTCCACGCGTGTCGCTTGCGAGTCTGCGGTGTCTTGCCGTTGGGGTTTCCTTGGATAATCATGAGACCTGGATCGGGACGAGGACGCTGTTTTGGATGTCTTGGATTTCGTGGGAGTGGACGCTGGGACCGGAACGACTGTTGCGGTAGATCTGGCATCCACTTGGGGAGGAACCTTTGAATGAGAATGTGTATGAGCTGTGCTGCTGCGGCGAACACTGACGTATGCTTCTGTAGGGGTTGCTTCTGGAGGTTTGTGAGGGCGAGAGTGAGAGTGAGGGCGAGAAGAACGGGGAGGCTTGGATTCTTCAGAATATGTCGTGGCCGGGAGTAGTTGTTCCTCCGGACGAGTAGTTGAAGATCCGTGGCCAGAGCGCGACCTCCTGTGTCTGCCCCCATTCCCAGAACTAGATTTTCTTTCCTTCTCAGGTCTTTCCAAAGGAGTGGCGAATTTGACCTGCTTGACCTGTCCCTCGGCATTGAGCCGTTGAAAATTCCTTTTGGTCTTCAAGGGATGAGGAACTAGTGTCTCGTCAACCACGACAGCGGTGGACACATGTGATCTGTGCTTTGAACCGCGTGAAGTCATTTTGGCTACCTCTTCCATGGAGTCCTCGGTGATGCCAACAGAAGACAAAGTGGCAGTAGCGCAAAACGGAGAGGAACACACGAACGTTGCCTGTGTCAACCATGAAGTTCCAATACATGGAGGCACAGGTAGGTCTGCGAGGCTGCTCAGTCGTCTGAGGGCAAGGCCAACAACCAGGTGAATAAGAGGCGGAGCACAATGGAGGCTCGGGGCGGGGAATCTCGAGAGAGACTCGAGGCATCGTTTCTGATTGAAAATAGCTCGGCAGACGAGACGGACGCTAAGCGGGATCAAAGAGGGGTTCTGGTGGTACCGCTAACCCCGTTCTTTCTGAGGGTGACACGGAGGATGGGTTTGCTGTTCCAGACCGGGTGATATCCAAGCCGGCATGTCGACATCTGCCAGTTGACCGCCACCGACACTGCATATGGCGGCATGCTAGGATGCCTGGGATAAGACGGGATCCCGACAAGACCAAGGGTTTTGATTTGCTGGACTGGGCGTTTCCTTCCTCTATCTGGTGGGTTTGTCTTCGATGCATCTCCATGTTGGGAACTTGTGGAAAGGATTGCGGTAATTCTGTGATTCGACAGCGCACCACGCGTTTCCCGACTAGACGCAATTGAGTGGCCAGGGTTGCCGCCACCCCAAGCGAGACGCGCGGCTGATTGGCTCCTTTTTGATGCCGCCTCCTGCACGTCGCGGTTCGTGTTCCCGACGCGTTAGCCACGCGATTTCCCTGCGATACCGCACGTCCAAACGTTCGGGCTCCGTGTCATTGGGCCGCTTGGCAGCCACGTAGTATCACGGACTTCGAACTTTCGACGAACACAACAGGGGTATTGCGGCCTGTAAGCCTTGCGACTCCGGCATCAGCTCACGCGATTCCCTGTTTTTTTTGGTGACCATTTTCACAGTGGCTTAGTCCAAGATCCTCAGCCACCGCAGCCACGACCGTTACCACTGTTGGCAACGCCGAGTGATGGCTGTCGCGAGGAGCGAAGAGGATTGATCTGCTGCCAGAAGAAGCGGCGATGAAGCGGCGATGAGTTTGGGAAACTGTTCCAACAATTAGCTAGACGAAGGACAAGGGCAGAGCGAGAAAATACGACAATGATTGGGGCCTCAAGATAGAAAAGCGGAGAGTAAATTACATAAGTTGGAGTGTCGTCGTTGTCGTGCCTCTCAAGCTGTAGGGCCCCCTCCCACCCCTTCCGTCCTCCCTCAACGACCTGAGTTTGAACCTTCTTCCGCCAAACCAGAGAACCGCCAAGGCACAGAACAACCTTTTCCCCATCAGACAAACGTTACGATTCCGGCAGCGAAAAGGCAAGCCCGCATTCATCTTCGCTCGTTGGTCGCGATGGCTGCAACGCAGTCCGTGGTAGCAAAAACCGGAGGATCTTGAGAAGGATTGCCGTCTGACCCGAGCACTGATGACCAAACCCCCTGCTTTTTCTTGGCTACCCTAGCCACGAATTTGTTTGTATTCAACGATGCCAAACACCGCCAGACACAACAGATCGAAAGTAGAGGAAGACGTCGCCTGTAGTGTGCTGGACGTCATCACATTGTGTGTAGCGGATACGTCGGGTCGGCTAATTATCGTTTATATCGGAGTGGTCTGTGGAAACCGTAGCAGAGACAAGATGTAGGACAGTCACCTATATTATAATGGGGTTAGGCGACGATTCCCCTGATTCTGCCTTGCAGCGCCCAAGGCTGACCAGGCCTCAATCCCGATCAGCATTTCTTGCATCCAGTATCACTCAGTAACGTGCCGATCTCGGCGAGCACACTGCTCAAGGAGAACTAGAAGACCGAATGCAATCACCGAGATAGGAATCCTTGCAATAAAGTTTGTGCTCGGAGCCTCACTCCCACTGCTTGAGTGACTATATTAGGAACGTGCACCAAAGGGGAACCAACCGTAATCGCCGACCAGAACAACCTCGCCGTGGTCTTGCCCCAGTCTTCTGAGCACGGAGACGTGTGATAAGGGCATACAATTACACTGTATCCATGGAAGCAAGGGGAAGGAAGCGCTAATTGAGTTCCACATGTGGTGTGATCGGTCAACGACTCCAGAGAGATGACAGGGATTGACTCATGGTTATCGGCGTCCCCCCTGAGGTGAGAACGACCCAGTAGATTCCGGGGACGGTATGTTTATGAGACATATATCAAGCACTCAATTGCCTTTATTTACTCCTACTTTGCTTGCTGAGCTTCATCATTTTTTTCCTCTTTGATATACATCTCCTCTACCAGCCAATGCTAGGCACGCTCTTTCCTTGCCCCCCAAAGACAGGCACACTCTCTCCTTGCCAATAAACGGCAAGCACACTCTTTCGAACAATCAAAACCAGTCATGGCCAGCGACCTGGAACCTGTCGCTATCACAACCTCATCTTCCCCGGAAGCTGTCGCTGTCGACGGCTCATCTCCCTTGGGAACTGTCAATGTTGATGCCCCGTCTCCCTTGGAAACTGTCGCTGTCGACACTCCACCTTCGCCGGAACTTGTCGCTGTCGACACCCCGCATAAGCATGGAGGCATTGTTCCGATCAGCCCTATTGCGAGTGTCCAATCAAGGGGTGTCGTGTCCCTTTTGTTGGCTCTATTTGTCGTGCCAAGGGCCATTATCGTCTTTTTCATGAGAAATCTATTCCCCCCAAGGGGGATAGATATACTGGCAACCCTAGAACCTTCCTCGACGATGCGCTTTCACAGTCCAAGAATCAGTTCCCGGAGCAGATTGGTGTCAACAAGCTCTCAGTCCCGGCCCAAGAGAGAGAGAAGCAGCTCGGCCACACACGCGATCGCGTGCTGGGTGTCAAGGCTCGGCTTGAGCTAATCATTTCGCAGCGTATGGCCTCGACTCAAGTTATAGGAAGCAACCACCGTATCACACCCGAGCAGTAGGAAGAATGAGTGACGTTTAGCGAGTACCTGGGATGGGCCCTTTCCGATTTAATTTGCTACATACTACCACCTGATAAGATGGTTGAGCATTCTAGCATTTCGAGCTCCTGTGGTCCACGTTTGACGATCTGAGAGAACTTTTCGCCCGCCACGTGCAAACCGACGGGGAAAGCGAGAACTGCTTCAAGGACCATCTCTCGAGAACGATGGGCTGTCTACCAACTCATCAGCCACAAGACACCCAAATATGCCGGCAAGATTTACGAGCTTCAGGCTCGTACCTTGGAATACTCGTACGTCATGTCAAGCTTACTTTCGCTTCTCTCCTTTAACCATTACACACTGACATCCCTTGCTGTATAGAACGATTGTTGTGCGGCCCTACTATCCCCATTTGAGCACACTTTACCACCTCTTGGGGGTTATGAGTCACGGTCGGGACGACGTAAGCTGCAGCTGAAGGAGCACGACTCACCTAGAAAAGCAAGGCTCGTTTTGGTGTTTGGTAGCCTTGTGTCCAATCGCTTGTGCATCGTGGTTCCCAAGACTCGTGCAGCGGGCCGCGCCATGTGCCTTCTAGAGCTCTGCGAACATGGCCTCCGTCAGATTGTTTGCCAGCCTTGCTAGAACGACCCTTCCTGAATCGTCCAACAGGAATGTGTCTGTCGCACCTCTAGCTTACCGTCCGTCTTCATCAAGGCAGGGAAGCATCAAAGCAGCCCAGATGTTAGGACGTGTTGGACCACGGCAGCGATCAATAGTCTCCGGAGATTTTGGAGCAGAAGTAGTTCGCTCCCAAGTAAGCAAACAAGGGGTCTGTGGTGGGTGGCGCGACGGGAAAAGGATCTCTCTCATCCAGCCATTACTGCTTCCGTGAGCCAGCTGTTGTTGGTTAGACGAGGATATAGTTCCGCCTGATGCCTTGATCGAAAGGACTCTTCAGACCCCATTTCCACGACGTGCCCGACGTCGATCCCGAGCATGTAAATTCTTCATCGCAATCCTTTGCGTGCTCTTCACTCGTTCCAAGCTTTTCACGTAGTTCACATAGCATCTACAAAGTCTACACCGCCCAGGGCGGCAGATTATACAGAAATGTTCCTGGAGGAGTACGGAGATGATCTGAAGAGAATTGCGTTGGATGAAGAGGTAATGCCATGCTGCACACTCTCCTGCGGTTCTTTGGAGCCTTGTGGCTAATTCGTACGTCATCTTAGACTCGAACATTGCCCGACCTCAGTGAAATCGAGACCCAGCCTGCAATCAACTGGAAAATGAGGGCCGGCATGATTGATTGTCTCTTCGGGGGAGCCGAAGAGTGGGGCCTGGGATCACCCACGATGTTCCTCGCCGTCAATTTCTTCGGGTGAGCCGAAGAGTGGGGCCTGGGATCACCCACGATGTTCCTCGCCGTCAATTTTTTCGGGGGAGCCGAAGAGTGGGGCCTGGGATCACCCACGATGTTCCTCGCCGTCAATTTTTTCGGGGGAGCCGAAGAGTGGGGCCTGGGATCACCCACGGTGTTCCTCGCCGTCAATTTCCTCGACAGATACAGTTCAAGGCGTGTCATCTACGGGCATCACTACTTGCTGCTTGCTTTGACCTGCTTGATAACTGCCTCCAAGTGTTCCGAGCAAACGGACCGCGCACCGATGTTACCGGATCTTGAAGCTCACTGCAACGACTCCTTACTTTACGGGCGTCACCCCAATGTCGCATTTTGGTACTATGAGATATACCGCCACGATAAGGAACAAAATGGAGACGACAAATGGTGGGGATACACTGTCGACTTGTTCCAGAGAATGGAGATTCACCTGCTCACAACATTGGAATGGGATCTCCGGCACCACGACGTCGACTCTTTCCGTGTCCATTTCATGAATCTAAATACGAGTAGCGATGCTTACTGCATGGCTTCCTTCATCAACCGCATGACGGCATGACGCTGTACCGCCAAGACCTCATCGAAGCTAGGCCGGCTGAAGTCGCACGTCTCTCCATTCTCTTCACTCAAGATCTTCTGGACATCGAGACTTCCCTCGCTCAAGCTCTTCGGGACCGGGCAGCCGCCCATACGGGGGTTTTCTATCCCCAGCTGGAGCCCGTTCAAGCTGTTTTGGACACGGAGGAGGACTATGAGCCGGGTTCCAATCCCCAGCTGGAAACCAGCTTCCTGCACATGCTTGAGAGTGAGAGCAGCCATCCTTCGATACTGGCCAAATCGTGTTTCAGCGACCGGGACATCCCAAACAGACTGGCGGTCGCGTTCAAGCCGTGGGTGGCGTCTTTTACACATCTGACGCTGGCGACGAATAGAGAGGGGGAGATGTCTGGGGGGGCAGGCACGTTCTAAAAAAAAAAAAAATAAACATGATGATCGGCCAGTATCGACAGATGGATCAGAGTACGCACCTCAGATGTAGGTATGTTGTGTGCAA
>WJFF01000334.1:0-12338 GCA_011800825.1 Fonsecaea pugnacius | reverse complement strand
GAATGGGATGGGCCGCCATGGTAAGGAGACAAGGGGCTACGGACTCTAATGTTTCCAAAACGACACCGGCTTCGCACGGAATCACCCAACTCTTGTCGCCGGGAAGCCCGGCATCTTTGGTTCGACGGTAATTCAGTCGCACTGGGCGCTGTTCACCATCAATGCTTCGTGAAATTGCTATTAAAGAGAGTCCCGACCTATCTATATGAGTAGGCAGGTGAATGCTTGCGGCATGTGTCGAAACAACTTCGCACTTGTCTGTCCCTCGCCGATCCATCGACCGATTGGCTGGAGAGGCGAGGATGGTATGATTCGCTTCTGAACGCCGCGTCACTGCAAGGGAAGACAGTGATCTTTTTTTGGTCCGGGACTTCGACACCGTTCAGGTCCGCAGTACTCCCGCCCCTATTACCTGATAAAGGCAAGCATTCTGACCACTCTAGTTGCCTTGGTCATGGCGAGACGGCAAATGTTGAACGAATGTTCGCTCGATGTCCAAGAAGACAGAACTATCGAACCCCTCGAAAGTCGCAGCACTTTGATAAGCAGCGACAAGTGGCCTCAAACTGCCTCTGCTGAAAAAGGGTAAGCAAAAGTGACCTTGAAAGGGCCAGACAAGTTGCAAGGAGCGTTCCACTTGTTCGGTGTTGCAGTTCTTCTTGGACGCATTCTCCTGTCCTCTTACCAAGACTTGAAGAGCCCGTGCGTTTGACACGGACTGGACTCACCAGGGAAATCGAAGGGCATTCAGAAGACTCTCCCCAAAGTTTTGCTTGGCCAGTCATCTCAGGTGAACGTCCAGTTGCAGCTCAACTGTCAATTCTGCCTACACATCGGATGTGCTCCTCTGCATTTCTCATGCACTGGGCAGATGAAACGCTCATGGACGTCTTGCAATTTGCGAGCCATGAGAATCATGAGATGAGGTTCGGTCAGAATCGACATGGATCTCAACTTCGTTGTATCTCTTGTATTGAAGTTGTGCGAGGTGGAAGTCGTTGTGGTTCGGGAGACGCCAGCCGTGTTTACAGATTCGGAACGGCAAGCAGAATGACGTTCCCAGAGACACTCAGCAGTCGTTGCACCGCAGAATCTTCCCTGTGACATCTGAAGAGAGGTTCGGAACCACCATCAAGACCGCGGTCCGGAGGCACGAAGATGCTCACTCGACACGTCAGTCAAGTTCTACTGAGGAACCTTGGTAGAGCGGCTCAGAGGTGTTTGAAAGAGATCAGCGTCAGGCGAGAGAGCTTGCTAGTTCTTCCTTTGGTGTACAGGCTGTGGTTGATCTGGTCAATATCAAGTACTCGATATCATGGGCATCGCCCGCAACACGTCGAAATAATAAGCGAAGACGGTATGGCTGACATGGAGAGATGCTTCTGCGATACCTGTTCCCTTCCTCAGGCCAGATGTCCTAATACCTCACAGGATAGTGTGTAAAATCACTGAGTTCCACGATCTGGCCATTCTCCTGCGGCCGTGAATACGGTACAGCACCTGAACACTAGCAAAATTTTGTTTACGTGGCTCAACGATTGACCGTACGACTAATTCCCTCACTGGCCCTGCGCTCTCACCTTTTTCGATACATTCTATTTACCTCAACTTCCTACGAACAGAGAATGGAACAGGATTCCACGCCTCTCCCAGGGATTTCCTAGGTATCGGTCTCCCCAATGCCCTGCACTCTCACCAAACACCAACTCTTGTTTGACCAGGGCTTGGGTGACGACGATCTCCTCCCAGCCACCCACAGCAGTTCGAGGGGCCGTCTTCGCCAATTCCACAAGCATTATCAGACGCTCGCTGGGAAACCCACTTCACAGTGATGTGAAGGTTTCCGCCTTCCTCCACTGATCCTCGATATTTCCTTGATGGAGTACCAGCTCCACGGAAACCTGCGAACCCCATCCTCGGGTCGACTTGGCGCGTCTCCGAGTAAACCTTTTGTATTCTCAAGCTTCCTCGAACTGGATAATGGCCGATCGTCGCGACTGTGGGCTCGAGGACAAACCCAAAAACCATCCCAACACTTTTTGCGGATCGACAGTCAAGAATCGACTCCCTTGTTCTCTTGAAGTTGGTCGGCGTTCGTCGATGGCACCTTGGACGAGCAGAAGAGCAAGTCAAGATACCTTTGAATCACAGCTTTAGAATGGGCTTACATACTCTCCGCTCTGCTGGTGGAAATACCGGGAGGCTGGTGCTTCACACGCTGTTTGCAGATCCAGGGACTGCAGAAACACCATCGTTGCAGGGAAGGCTCCATTTATCATTGCATCGACCTCGGTAGCATCGACGGAGGGGTATGCCGATGGTGGCATGCTGTCCCTATCTCTCCGATGAGGGATGGATGGTGATAGTTGCTCACCATGATGCACTACCATATGTATCGCCACGGTGAGTTACTCGCGATGGCCAAAACGCTTTCTATATGGCAATTTGTATTGGCTTGACATCGTTACCCTCAATAGCGAATCAAACCCGTGAGTTGCCCCGACTACTACAAAAGCTCCATCTCTGCCTGGACTTGACCAGGATGCTCTACTACATACTCTGTCGAAGACTATGCTTGAAGAAGTATTACCACTGTTTCCCTATCATATCCTTGCTCCGTTCGCTCGCTTCTGGAATGCCAGGCCCTGGACAACCCCCAAAAACGTTGATAAGTGTCGTTCTAACATTCACTCAGTGTATATGCACAACCGGGGTTCCGCTCTTCATGTCCCCTACCCCATTCATTGGCTCCAGGTTTGGTATCTTGCATCGCAATTGCATAGCCGTTTCAACGGGTCCCAGGCGAATTGTTACTGGAGACACGTTGCACAGACGGGATCCCAACTGTGGATCATGATCCCTTGCATATCTAATACGTCTTCCACCTTCGACGTTGTCACTTCAATCGACCCATTACGGCCAGTTCAGCGACTATTACGAGGTACCTGCTTTGACCCAAGATGTTGATCCGACATGGAGATGCTCTACACACGGGACTTTCTTGCCGCCGCCTCCAAACTTTCACCTGAGATCTCAGTATGGGTGTTTTCGAAGCTGTGTGGTTCGAAACGAAGTCGTCGCTCTTCCTTCCGCTTGCATGCTCAGCTCTGTGCATATGCTACAATGTCGGACTTGTCATCTATCGCCTATATTTCAGCCTCGTCGCTCACTTTCCAGGCCCCAGAATCGCGGCAGGCAACCTACTGGTAAGGGGGATGTTATCTCAAAGTCCCAGCGCGTCTACTTCACAGAGATCATCGGCCCCAAGGGAGTTGTCTCAACATCCCTCTCAGGTACGAGTTTACTACGATGTTATCCTGGGCGGTCAGTACACTTTCCGCACCCTTGACCTACACAAGCATTGTGGTCCCGTTGTCCGCATCAACCCGCGGGAATTGCACTTGTATCCTCGTCAACTCTACGAGGAGATCGAATGCAGGCCCTACACGACGGCGTGATCGGTGGGAACGCTACATCCAGGGCTTCGGCATGCCTGGTGCTGTCAATCGTCAATCCTGGCATAAGTGAGCAACCCCTTTTCGTGGACCCCTACAAACAAAAACCCAACTATTGTGATCCTGTCTTTTGGGATAGGGTGGGATAATCAAGAACCACATGGAAAATCTCCGCAACGGGGGTCGACACATCCCATCCCACAAGACAGCCTCGCACCACCCGACAAGACAATCTTCCACGAAATCCTCGACAGCTCTCTCTCCCCCGGCCGTTGAAAAGCGCAACTCCCCCGCCTCGCGGACGAAGTGTTGCCACGGTCGTCAGCGCGGGTGTGGTTACATAATCGCGGGCTGGACCCTGCTAGGAGTGACGGTCTTCTTCTACCTGCTGTCCAATCGAACCGGGCCGGTCCTGCAAAAGCTGAAACGGGAAACTCTACGAAGCGAGACCCCCGATCCCACAAAGCCCACGCCCTTGCCCGAACTCGAACTCGAACTCGAACGCATCCCGTATCTAACCGGCGTCGTACAAGAGGGCCTCCGACTGAGCTGAGTTATGAGATCTGCACGAAGCACGAAGCACGAAGCGCTCCCCAGCTTCAGAGAATGAGAGTGGGACCCGCGGAGGTGAGTTGTGAGTTAGCAGAGCGAATGAGACCATACCCTGGAGTTGCGATCGAAGCGATGGAAGTGATCGAGAAACTAAAGAAAGACATGGGATATATCGTTGCTACGTTGCAGACAGACATGACACCAGGTCAATCTATCTGATTAGGAAAGGTGGAGGGGAGGGAAGGGGAAAGAAAAGTATCGGGCAAGCCCTCTTGGGGGATGTCCGGAAAAAACGCGCCAGTATAGATAGAGTAAGGCATGGGGATGAATAAAAGAATGAGTTGATCAATTAGAGAGTTGACGAGTTGATGAATGAGCAGGCGGATGAATAGATACACCGGTATGTAGGAGACGTATGTAGGAGAGTAGAGCAGGGTGGAGTAGATCAAACCCAGAATGGGACCTAGGTAGCTACATAGGTTGTCCTTGCTATGACTATGAGTATGAGTGCAGAACGCCCTTGAATGATCAAATGGACGCAGAATGATTCAAGTAGCCTCCTACGCCATGTCAGGACAACGCATTCCGGGACGCAGAACACATATTCCCTGTCCCGAGTGACGTCCCAAGAGAGGTATACTGAGACGGGCATCTGGAAAGTCCAACAAACAGCCGCCTGAGCAAGGTGGAACAAAATCCAAGACAATAGTCCGGCGGGTCTCCCTCATTTGTTCGGAGCCACATACACCTGACCGAAATCTTGTTGATATCCATACCCAGAATGGTAAGATGGAGGTCGCTGATATGCCGCTGCGCCTTGATAGTGCATCCCATAGGCCTCGTGCAGCGGCATCTGCTGACTGGCCGGAGTGTACCGTCCTCGCCTGGACCTTTTGTTCCGCACGACACAGCAACCCCCCACCACGAGGAGGAGGACTAACCCGCAGAAGCCGGCAATGGCTCCGATGAGGATGGTCTTGTGGCCGGAGATCCAAGATATCGTATCATCGATGCCTGTGTCGTCGGTGGGAGATGAGGTAGAAGTCAATGCCGAGGAAGAGGTGGCGGTGCTCCCATACCAATAGCTCGAGAAGTACCTGGGCAAGTTGTCGACCGTTGCGTTGCCGCCATAGTACGTAAGCATCATCTGCAAATGTGGTGTCAGCATCTGGGAGATATCGATATCATTCCTCTTGGTGTTTCCTTTGAAAAGAAATGAGGTTTCACAGAAAAGGGGCCCCTAACCGTGTCCGTTGTGCCGATGGTATCTGTGCAACTGAGGTAGGTGTAGCCTGCTGGACCGCCGAAAGTCGCCGTTGCGCAAAGAGGATAGGCTTCATCACTACATCAACAGATCCAGTAAGCCACTGATCGCTGTGGAGGATTCACATGATGGCTCAAGATTCTTGCAAAAGCACGAAGGATGGAGATCATGGGACGAACCAAACAGTATTGAGATAGTTCCCTTGGCAGGCCATGTCGCAGCCATTATTCACCACGGAATAAGGCACACAGAAGGTTACCCAGGCGCAATCCGTCGTTGCAGCGTCCGCACAACATCCGACGGCATGCAGCTCCGGAGACCAAAGGCAGGCTTGGTAGTTGCAGACAAGAGGTGTATCTAGACAGGCGAGTGCCGCCAGATTTATCAGTTTCGTGCTATAAGAGTTTTGAGGCATACAGCCATGGAATGAAGCCGACGTATCGTCATAGGAAGCGACGAAGGACGGAAATGTATCGAGACTTACTGAGATCGCCATTGACCCATCCACAAGTGTTGTCCTCGACTGTGTCGGCACCAGACCTTTTGAGCAAACCGCGCTGGTGGGATACGATGGGAGCTGTAGTCATGGGACTGACGGGAATAGCCATCGCCGTTGCCCGCTGAGTTGCCGTGACTGAAACAGTAATTCCCGCCATAACTTTTCAAGTATAAACCTGCCGTGTATGTGCAGAATGCCAAAGCAGAACCTGACGGTCCAACGTCCTTGAACGGGTGAGGCTGGGGGAGATAAAAAGAAGTACATATGGATGGATGACCGGACCACTACACGCGTAGGAAAGGCGACGGTTCATTCAAAGGACCCAAAAGAGAAGGAGCATTCGAGCCGGGAAGAGGGCATGCTAGCAAAAGGCCAGTCAGATCACCCACCATGTTGGGTGTTCGCTTCGCAAGCCACTAGTTGACGACACCGAGGACTGAAGCAGTGCGCAAGCTCAACGTGATAAAGCTTGATGCTAAAAGGGCAGACTCGACCATTTCGCGTTGGGATATGGCCAAAGCCAAAGCGCCTTGCGCTGGTGCTGCTGCTGGAAATGAGGTGAATACGAGATGACAATCCCGTCTGATGGAGATGCAAAGGGAGACGTTTGCCGTAGAGCTGAGCGAAGGTTCTGCCAAGCTTTGAATTAACCAATCATAACTCAAATGTCACGAGGCTGAATGGGGCCGAGGCGGGCTGGATGCGTCGAGACCCAAGACATTAATTCGCGAACAGATCAAGGATGACTGGATGGATTTGTGGCTGAGGAACCGGGGAAGATGGGGAGGGAAAGGGAGAGGAAACACAAGGAAGACACTGGGTATATACTGCGAACGGCGCTTTTTTCGACCAAACCCGCTGTCAAATCACTCCAACATAACACGGACCGGCTCTGACAAGGCTGCGTCAGTCTTGGGCTTCCATCTCATGATGCCTGGGTCCTGCCTCGGGCGGAGGATGACTCCTGCTCAAGACTCTGCCGCGCCCGTACCTCTAGTTGACGCTCAAATGCTTCGCTTATCCTTCTATGCATCCTATTTAGATGTAAACATGCCTTTCAATCCCAAAGTTTTGCACTGCTCGGCGATCTCCTAGACCTCCTGGATGTAGTTGGCAGGAACGCTTTTTGTCTCGCCGTTCTTCTCAACATCCGCCCATCCATCTCCGGTGCCCATACTGATCAGAATGAATCTTTCTCCTTCGGCCATGTCGAACTCGGCGTCACTCTGGGCCGTGTAGGGGTAAAGAGCTTCCACATATTTGACCTTCTTCGCTCCCCGTTTGGGCGCCACTGCTGGACCTTGCTTCTTCTTATTCGCACCAGCTAGGGTCGATGACGCCAAGGAGGCACTCGAATTCGAATACAATGACGGTGGGCGCTCTTGCGCGGGTGTACTGGCCGCGGTGGGCAGTTCTTCCAGGTATGCCGTGGGCACTAGACCTTCTTTCCCCAAGCCTGCATGGACCTTGGTCCAGCCGCCGTCTGCTGTTATTCAGTATAAATGAGAACAAACGTGGGGAGTTTACATACCGTCAGGTTCCAGGATCTTCACCTCCGCGCCCTCGGGAAGAGATACTTCTCCCTCGTCTCTGGCTTCATACGGGTAAAGCATCTTGCCTCTGGGTTGACCACTTCCGTTGGCCGCCAAATCAGTGGGGGGCGCGCTAACGTAGGCTGCGGGTGGTGGCGCAACAATCCTGTTTCGTCTCGACGCAGTGGTCGTCGATGATCCGGAGTTGGAAGTAATGGTTGTTAATGGAGAGCTGGTCGCTGAGTCATCCAGTGCTGACAATCTCGGAACACCACCAGACAAGGACCTTGTTGCGCTAGCCGCGTAGCCAGACGACAGACTGTTCATCGTATCTTGCCTCATTAACGGAGGAGGGCCTGTAGCCCCATTCGAGGCGGCTGGCGGGGCCTCCACGGCCGTCAGGGCAGCGGCTTGCCGTTCTGTTTTCAATTTTTTCTTCTCTTCCTTTGTCTGTTCGCCAGGACAGTCTGCAGGCACTTTCATATGACATTTACTGTGGCAGGTAAACCCACAATCAGTACATATGAACCCTTTGGCACTCAGACCCCAAATGCGATCGCCACATAGATCACAATTAGTGGGTATTTTGAACGTCTCGGATTTGAAGGTGTGACTCTTGCCATACATGCTGAGATCACCCACCACTGAAGTAATCGTCGACGTCTCCACTTCTGCTGTCAGTCGTTTACGCTCAACCGCATGAAGCTCCTCCTGCAAGGCAAATTGCGATCGCACCGCCTCTACTTCGTCGCGCTTGTCTTTCCCCGCTCGCCGAGCCTGCTTCACATTTTCCAGCTCTCGCCGTTTTTGAGCTGATTCCGCCTTGAGCTGGTTGATCAGCGGCTTGCTCTTCTGTAGGATGTTGCGAAGGAAAACTTTGGACGCATCATCGGTCATCATGTTGTCCGAATCCAGCCACACTGGCGACGGTTCGAAGACCAAGTCCGGAGGTTCCTGCCACTGCACAGCATTGTGTCGCACAAACATATTGCTGTCGAGGCTGGGGTTGTTTCGGGGGATCTCGTTTGAGAGACGAGTCATGAGCTCGGTGCTTCTCTTGAGAGTGTTGGTCTCGAGTGACGCGGCGACCAGCCATATCGAATTCAGTTTCGACACACGAGTCTCGTTCAGATCCTGCAAGGAATCGAGCAATTCCGGGACGTATTCGTGATAATAGCATTCCTTCATCTTATTCGCGACATTGATACCAATCAAATATGTGTTCTTGACATTGTTCATTTCCATCAACTGCTGGTTGTATGTGCTTTGAGCCTTGCTTTTGTCCATGGACGATTCTGCCTTTTTCCTTCGGTTCTCAACCTCTTGACACACAGCATCGTATCGTTGTTTCAACTTTTTCAGATCACCATAGGATGAATCCTTCTCTTTGACAAGTTTGGCGTTATATTCGGCATGGCTCTTTCTCAATTCCTCGAGTTTCGTGCCGGCATACTCCAGTGGTGTCGTAACTTGACTTATGAGGTCTCTAGAGAATTTCGCGTGCTCATTCGCTCGCGCCTCGAGCGTAGACAGGTGGGTGGTCCATGTCGTGAGGGATGCGGACTCCAAAGAGCCTGGGGTCAGAGCAGGATTGTCGCCGACGCTCAAGTTGCTGGACTTTCTTGATTTCTTGTCATAGTATTTCTTCGCCAGAGCGGTTAACTTCTGGCTGTATTCCTTTTCTATAGCAGAGCGTTCCTGGTAGAATTCTTGGATTTCGGTGAGCCATGTAATGCCCAGGCTCACCCAATTGTCGACCGGTTTGTAGCCGTCCTAAATCCCCATTAGTGTCCAATTCAGCGCAGAGAGCGCAGTAGCCGAACCTTGAGCTCAGTGCCAAAGTTGACTGTCGCAACCTGAGCCATTATGATCGCAAATGTCGGGCAATCCAGACGGCAACAGCATCATTTCATATCGTCAATCAAGTGTAGATGAAGAGGCTTCGTAGTTCTCCGATTTCTTTCGATCTTAGTGCAGACTGCGGCGCAGCTGGGAATGTATGTGTACTCATCTGACGGACAGCTCACGCCCAGCGATTGGCGAGGAGCAGTCGATCAATCATCAACGGTCCACGGTAGTTTGTGGGTGACATCGAGCGGGCAAAGACTGGCCCCCCAAAGGTTTTGACTCCAGGTACCTCGTACAGGCTGGTCAGGCGCTAAGACGCCCAGCTGTGAACCCCGCACCTGCCACCCACACGCGCCACAGTGCCCTGTCCAATTACGCCACAATTTTAGTGGGATTTCGTTCCCTGGTCACCAATTTTCCATTCCATCGACAGCAGCCTGAATCTTTCGTAGATTCACAGCACCCTGCTCAGCTCAGCTGCCTGACCTTTATTCACTATAACTACCTAGAGTGCAGACATTTACAGAAGTGAAATCAAAAGCGGCGCGATTTTCTTTTGTAATCTTTAGCCAGCGACTTCTTCGTTCACTTCCGCCTGACTTTACCTACCTCTCCTCGATCGAGTCAGCCTTTTTCCAACCTGAAGCGATCGTCGCTACATCGAAGAACTCACATCGGCAGAAAAGCGCTCGTCGCCCTGAACTCCTCATCATGTCCGAAACACCGTCCGGAAGCGGCTCTTTGGAAGATCGCATCTCCAAGCCAGAGTCTACCTCATGGGCAGATGAAGTTGCCTCTCCTGCAACCGAGAACCCACCCCCAGTCGCAAATATGGCAACGAAAGAGCCGGAGTCAGTACCGCAGAATAACGGACAAGTCGATGGAGCTACAAAGCCTTTTGGGGGATCGCAGCTGGAGGAGCCCGACTTCGAAGTTGAGGTCAAATTGGCGGACATGCAGGCCGACCCCAATAACCCTCTCTACTCGGCCACTTCGTTTGAGCAACTTGGGCTGTGAGTTGTCCTCCTCAAGATCTTTCTATTGCTCTGCTGACCTCGCCAGCAACGAAAACATCCTCAAAGGTGTTGTGAGCATGAACTTTCGCAAACCATCAAAAGTCCAAGAGAAGACGCTTCCCCTCCTCCTGATGAATCCTCCTCAGAATTTGATCGGTCAATCTCAGTCTGGAACTGGCAAGACCGCCGCTTTCGTGTTGAACATCCTGCATCGTCTCGATCTCAGCAATGACCAAATGCGCAAGACCCCGCAGGCACTTGTTTTGGCTCCCAGCAGAGAGCTCGCTCGTCAGATCGAAGGTGTTGTGAAAGTGATGGGCTCTTTCGTGGATGGTCTGATTGTGGCTGCTGCCATTCCTCAAGATGCTGCAAGCCGCTCGCGAAAAATCGAAGCGTCTGTGATTGTTGGAACACCCGGCACGGTCATGGACATGATTCGCAAGCGATCCATGGACGTCAGATCCGTCAAAGTCTTGGTGCTCGATGAGGCGGACAACATGCTGGATCAACAAGGTCTCGGTGACCAGTGCATCCGGGTCAAATCGTGAGTGACGGCATTACTCAGAAGTCGCGTGGCCTTCGTGTTAACCAGCTTATAGGATGCTGCCCAAAAACATCCAAATCGTTTTGTTCTCTGCCACATTCCCGGAAAATGTCGTCCTATATGCCGAAACCTTTGCTCCAGGTGCAAATCAGTTAACTCTCCAACACAAGGATCTGACGGTCGAAGGTATCAAACAGATCTACCTAGACTGCGACAGCGACGAGGCCAAGTATGAAATCTTGGTCAAATTCTACGGTCTCATGACGATCGGCTCGTCCATTATCTTCGTCAAGGTAAGCCATTCAATTCGATACAACTGTTTCGGGCGGCTCACGCAGGATCTAGACGCGAGAAACGGCACACAACATTGAACGACGAATGTCTGCTGAAGGCCACAAAGTGGTATCTCTAACTGGAGGGATTGAAGGAGCGCAGCGCGACGTCATTATAGACTCGTTCCGCATGGGACATGCCAAGGTCCTCATCACGACCAACGTCCTCGCCCGTGGTATCGACGTACAGTCTGTGTCGATGGTTGTCAACTACGATGTGCCGGACAGATTTGTCGGTGGCGGTCGATACGTCGCAGATCCTCAAACATATCTTCACCGTATCGGTCGAACTGGTCGATTCGGACGCGTGGGCGTGGCTGTGACGTTTGTCAGCAGCCGAGACGACTGGCAGAAGCTGATGGAGATTCAGAAATACTTCAACACGCACATGACCAAGGTCTCTACGGATGACTGGGACGAGCTTGAGGAGCAGGTTTCAAGGATCATCAAGAGCTCAAGAGCGGGTGCCAATTTTACGGATGGTGCAAACATGAAAATGCAGTCGTGAAACGGAGAGGGGTGCCCTGGTGTTGGCAGTTCCTGAAACAAGTGTGCGTCTCAGCGACAAACCTATGGTGGCCAGGATGAATTACGAATGCCTTGTTGACGGAGCTATGATTTACAAGGCGGCAAAATGGAGGGATCTGCTTCGAGATGTGCCTCTGTTGATGTGAGCGATAGGGTCCTGGGGGGACTCGGATTGAGCAGGTTACCGTTCGCTGAAGGCTATGGAAAGGAGGATAGAAATAGGAGTGTTACTCGATGTCAAGATACCCACAAACGAAACTTTGGTACGGAAAAAGAAAAACATAAACAAACCAAAGTCGCTATGCGGAGGAAGCCAATGAGCACTCCCTCAGACGTACTATTTCTCTTGACCTTGGTCTGCCTTTCTTTTGGAGGTGGATCTATCCTTTGGCTATCATGGGCTGGGCTCACCAGTCGCAAGACGCTCCCAAGAGAGCTGCTACTTTCTCGAGGCCTTCCCGGTCTTGCTCGTCGAAGCCGTTGAGCTCCGCACAGTCAATGTCGATGACGCCGACGACCTATGTAGACGAGCAATTAATCGGCCATTCAACTCGTCAGGTCACAAGACTGGATGGGACAGAGAGAGGCAAGAGAAAGGGGAAAGGCCCAGAAGACACTCACAAGCATAGAGAGCCAGACAATAGACACATAGAAAACAAGTAGGAGAAATTGTGTCGATTCCGTTCTTCTATACTGGCTGCGATCGTTAGTTGCTCTACGACTTGTGTGATCTCTCCACGTGCTGCCCGTTCTCTCCGTGGTTCTGCG
>WJFF01000333.1:0-12532 GCA_011800825.1 Fonsecaea pugnacius | reverse complement strand
ATTTGGTACTAGGACCGGAGTACTTTCTCTTGTAATAAGGGACGATGTGTATGGTATGGTAGGTTGAGGTGAGGGTCGTTGAAGTCGTGGTTGTTTTTCAATCTCGTCGACAATGGCTGCGGCGGGGAAAATAATTGAGAAATGTGCGCTTTGCGTGGGTCGGAGCCTGCGACTCCGACATGCCAAGATATCTGCACTTCTTACTCGATAACATTCACCGTAATATTACTGCGGGGTAAAACTCCCAAAAGCGAAGTGAGGTCGTACAGTATGTATCGAGGCGTGCAATATGATTCTCTCAAACTACACCTTGGCCAGGAAAAGGTGCCAAAGGTGCCAAGGCGCGCTCAAATCCAGAGGATCTTTGGTGTTTGAAGTCTAATCAGACTATCCCTTCCTGGCCTCGCGTACGAGGGTGTTTGATGCTAGCAGCAGCCTTGGTACCAGGAAAACACAGGCCGAAGCCTCCTCTGACTGACCCTTTGCTTTTGAAGACCATTAAGCTGTGGATGAAACCGCAGAGAAACCCTACCAGACCGATGGTAAACTAACGATCACAAATGCCGAGCATTATGGAGCTGTCCCAACGCTCCGCTACCATGGCTTTAACCTCTTCACCGTCACTACGAGACCGTCTCTTGGTTTCGATGTCACGACGCCGGCAGGAACTACTTCCTGCTCTGGGTGGAGCAGAGCCCATTCAAAGGCTCCAACAAATGCCGCCACCAACGCCCTCAGCTCTGCCCGTGCAAAATTCTGCCCAATGCAACTTCGCTGGCCGTGAAGGAACGTCAGGGTGGCATAGTTGGTCGACGCGCCGCCTGTCTGATTCGGCTTTCCGGTTTCAGGATCAATCCATCTTTCCGGCCGGAACTCATGGGCATCGGGACCCCATAGTTCAGGGTCGTTGTTGACTGCCCACGGAGCCATGATAAACTTGGTGCCTGCGGCGACTGGGTGGCCTATCAAGGTAGTATCTCGTTTAGTTGTTCTCATCGTGACCGGCACGGCGGGCAGGACACGGAGGCTTTCGCTGCACACGCCGTTGAGGAGGGGCAGCGATTCAAGCACCGAAGCTATGCTCGTATCCTGGGAATCAGCAGTGGAGAATCCATTCGGGATTGCAGCGTGGATCTCTGCGCGGAGGCGGGACTGGATATCGGGATGAAGCGCAAGAAGATATGTTACCCATGTGAAACTCGAGGAGGTTGTTTCATGGCTGAATGCTAGCGTTAGTGCTCAGTTGCCCGGTAGAACATCCACAGGCTTGTCTGAAGAGAAAAGAAGTCACACTCACCCAGCTGCTATGATAGTCAAAAGTTGGTCTACGAGCTCTTCATCCGAGAATATGTTTGCTTTGATCAGTGAGGCCAGGGTGTCGATGGCCTGGTCTTGTGAACCCTTCATCCTTTCCCGCTTCTCTCGCACAAACTGCCTGCATATGAGCCTCAACTGAGCATTGAGGCTATCATATTGGTGAGCCACCGGGTGACAGAGCAAAGACGCAAGCTCATTGCTCACGAGCAAGGCCACTGCCGCGTGGATTTGCCGGCCCAGGGAAGGGTGCACCAGCTGTTCATACAGTTTGACCATCTCGTCGTCTGAATTGCCCAACGTGTTGAAATCTCGGCCCAAGCCTGCCACGCCGATGATGTCCAATGTTGTTTTCGGGGCGTAATACCCAATGTCTATCGCCCCAGGCGGCAGGTTCTCGGCACCTCCGTGGCCACGATCTGGCCCAAAGGCCTCGGCATCGATCACCTGAGTCATCTTGACGGACTTCTCCCAAAACAGATTGTACAGCAGTTTGATCTGTCGGAAAGCGAAGCTGGGTATGCTGTGCTTGCGCTGGTGTTTGTGCTGCTCGCCTTCGGCCACGACCAGGCCGTCCCCGATCAACTGACGGAGAAAGGCACGGTCCTTGTCAGGCTTGGGGAAGTCGTACGATCGGGTGACGAGGATCTCGGCCAGTGCCTTGGGACTCGTCACCAGTACTTGATCGGCGTTCAAGAAGCCCTTGAGGCGAATGAGCCCGTCATTGGGGACTTCGCGGGTAAATCTCTGATAGTCCCCTCCTCGCGGGGCCTTGAACTGGGACAGCGCGTGACCGATGATGGGGTAAGCGCCCTACATAGCGGTATCAACCCTGCTTCCCGTGCCTTGGACGCGATATTTCATGTGAGACGTACCTTGGCCGTTGGCAGATCTCGAAGCGGGCTGAGGAAATTGGGATAAATCAACACTAGATAGGAGAACCATAGTGCAAAGTTGAGTATCGTAAAGCAGAGAAACGATGGATTGAAGCCATCAACGGGGGAATACTGGGGAGCCGCTGCAACCAATACTACAGCCTGCAACGCTGCAGAGAACAACAGCAGTAACGACGTAGGAATGTTGAAGGCCATTCTGAGATTGACACAGAAAACAAAGACCCCAATCGACAAGACGCGAAAAGAAACTCCTACATCACTCTGGCGAAACAGAGTCTCTTATGACTTGCACGTCGCATCCTCAATAAAGGTTTCCCTTTACGGTATACGAGACACGAGGTACAGTACGTACGAGTACGGTTGACGAATAATAGCCTCTGTAATCGTCCAGTCCTATCAAGGGAGGCCTTGGCCCTCCCTCATTGTTATTTCAAGAGGTTAGAGGTTAGAGGTCAGAATAGTAGTCTCGTATCAAAACCCCGCAGATTCCCAGAAGGGGGAGGTTGACGGGACAAACAACACACCGAGTCCCCGCGTTCTTCGTATTCCCACGAGCGGCGGGGAATTTATTATCCAAGACTCGTGTCTGGAATCCACATGTACATATGAATAGACCATGCATTCCCATCCGTTCGCGACACAAAAGATCGTGTGTGACGGACATGTTTCTACCCTCATACGACAATCCATGTTTCCAGATATAAGTATACACAAAACAGTCACACAGAGAAGGGGGGCGGGGGGCGGGAGACGGTGACCAACGATCGCATCCTCGTAAAGGTCCTCGCTTACGCAAAATGTCTGTATGTATGTTCTGTCAGATATTACAGGCCACGCCCAAAGCTCCGAGGTATTCCGGGATTGGACAAAAGAGATTCTTTCTGCAGCCTCTGTCGATGTCCGCTGGCGATACGACGCACAATATCCAGCACTAAACACCGAGGCATATAGGAGGCAATTGAAACTTGCCCGATCGGGTTGTCGGCGCAAGGCAAGTGAGTGGAAAAACCCTAGTCCCGCCGTCGGACTAAGAGGGCCCGTGCAGATTGGAGAAAGCGTATGCATACTCGGTATCTCGTATGCTTCTATCAAGAGAAACTGCGTCCGAGGTCTCTACCTATGCTATAGCGATGCGCCGAATAATGGCCAAGTCCACCTTCCCTTTTGACGATGCTCTTTTTCTTCAAGGATACAACAAGGATCAGAACCCCGGCTGTGAAGTTCTCGTGACGCTCTCTCGCACGCACGGCATATGCTGATCTCCAAAAGAGCAGAGCACTGGAGAACTCATCTTGACATTATCGCGGCTAGACTTGCAGCAGTTCGAGGGCTGGTGCTTTGAATATACACATCACGGCCTGAGACTGTAGGAACCCTTCTGCGTGCAGAGAAGTTATCCCTGGATGAGACCATTTCTTAGTGTGTCGTGACAAGGCTGGGGGGGTAATGACTACTTCCCAAATATGAATCGAAGCCGTGGACCAGAGATCGGGGCACAAGAGTCCATCTGGGGAACCCCCTCTACATTGACTCGGAAAGGTTAGACCAAGCCGGCTCCACATTGTTCCGATCTGCGCCCAGTATCTTATTGGTGGCCTTGCCTGGTGAACCATCACCGCGGCTAACCTTCCCATGTAAGCCAGACCATTGGATGTCTCGGTAAAAGACCCGATTAGGGAATAATTTGTGGCTGTGGCTTTGCCACTCACTTCGGTGGTGCTCCAATTGCGGTTACGACGAAAGGCCCAAGCTTGACGTGCGTTGCGGCGTTTGGTGCTTCTTGTTGTTCTGCACCCACCTTGTTAGTGGCTAACCATCGGCAATACTGGGTACTGCTGGTCCTGGGTGCCTACAACACAGCACAATTTACCGGCCTTGTTCCGACTAATTTCTACTTGGAACCTTCAGTCTCTCCTTTTTCGCCATCGACCAAACTCCATGCGTCGCCTTCTCATTGGAGCCGTATAGCCTGTTTGTTATGCCTCGGTCCAGATGCCATCAGGTTCGCCCTGGGAGGCAGAATCAAAGATGATAAAGGAGAAGCGGATACCGCCAACATATGTAGGCAGCTGTGAAAAAAATATAGAGGAGAATGGTTGATTGAGTCTTATGTTTTGTCTCTCCCTATCTCTCTCTCCCTTGTGAATTTGTCGTGACTTGATTTTTTCCCCCGCGGATACAATTCACAATGCACGTTCCCACAGCCAAAGAAGGGGAGAACTTTGTCGACGTCCTCATCATCGGCGCTGGCATATCTGGAATCAACGCCGCGTATCGGATCCAGTCCCAACTTCCGGACCACAAGTATGTCATCCTCGAAGGCCGGGCTGAGATGGGCGGCACCTGGGACCTGTTTCGATATCCCGGCATCCGCTCCGACTCGGACCTGTTCACCTTTGGCTTCGCCTGGCACCCGTGGAACCAGGACAACCCCATCGCCGAGGCGTCGGCGATCAAGGCGTACATGAACGACTCGGCGCGCATGTTCGGTATCGACCGGCACATCTTGTTCCACCACAAAGTCCTCTCGGCGTCGTACTCGTCCCGCGACAAGCTGTGGACCTTGTCTGTGGAATCCAAGGGGGCGGTCACGACCTTTGTGACGAGGTTCCTGATCTTCGGTACGGGCTACTACGACTACGAACGGCCGCTCAAAGCGGACATCCCGGGGATCGACCAGTTCCAGGGGCCGGTGGTGCATCCGCAATTCTGGCCTGAGGATCTCGACTACACCGGCAAGAAGGTGGTCATCATTGGGAGCGGTGCGACGGCGATCACGCTGGTGCCGTCGATGGCCAAGACCGCCGCAAAAGTGACCATGCTGCAACGCAGTCCTTCGTACATCGTCTCCATGACCAACAGGTCCAAGTCCATATTCGCCTCAATCCTGCCAGGCAGGGTCATGTCGCTGTTCACGCGGTTCCGGCTGATCGTCAAGTCGCGGCTCTTCTACCTCTTCTGCCGGACGTTCCCGCAACTGACAAAGCGGCTCCTGGTGCGCGGCGTGCAGGGACAGATCCCCGAGACCGTGACGGTCGACCCACACTTTTCGCCGCGGTACAACCCGTGGGACCAGCGCCTGTGCCTCTGCCCGGACGGCGACTTCTTCGCGAGCCTCCGCAGCGGCAAGGCCGAGGTGAAGACGGACGTGATCGACGCCGTGCAGGCCGAGGGCATCCGTCTGCGGTCCTCGGGCGAGACGCTGGCGGCGGACGTCATCGTGACGGCGACGGGCCTCAAGCTGCGGCTGGGCGGGGGCATCAAGCTCGACGTCGACGGGACCCCGTTCGACCTGGCCGGGAAGCTGATGTGGCACATGGTCCTGATGCAGGACCTGCCCAACGCGGCCTTCCTGCTCGGCTACACCAACGCCTCGTGGACGCTGGGCGCCGACGCGTCGTCGCTGTTCCTCACGCGCCTGCTCCGCATGATGGACCGAAAGGCCATCGGCGCCGTCATCCCGCGCAAGCACGCCGACGCGACCATCGAGCCCCGCAAGTTCCTCGACCTCAATTCCACCTATCTCCAGGCCGCCGAGAAAGACCTCCCCAAGACGGGCGACTGCGGCCCGTGGAAGGCCCGCACGTATTACCTCGCCGATCTGATCTTCTCGAAATATGGCCGGATAGGGGAGTCGTTGGAGATGGTCAAGGCTACTTCTGTATGAATATCGTTTTTCCCCCCTGATAAGAAGGGGGAAAAGAAAGGCCGGGGAGGCTGCGTTGAGGATTACCCGTGTATGTATATACATTGTTCGGCTCTTGGAATAGCGACATCTGGATCTGGTGGGTATGCGCAAGGCTGAACTCAACCCAAGGAGGGCGGAAAGGATAGAGGAGAGGCGCTACACATATCGGGGCACTTTATAGATCGGCGGGAAAGATCACATATTATCTTGAACATGTTCTGCAAGGTGCTGGGCTTCTGTTGATGCCCTCGCTTGACTTACGAGTCGTGACCAGGGTATTAGCTTGACATCGTGGATTCCATCTCGCCGTGACCATTACCATATCCCTGCCACAACTCCACCTCCGAGACATCTGCAAAATGCGCCTATACACCAGTTACTAACCCAGAAGTATGCGACTGCGCTACCGAGGACAAATTCGAGACACAAATCCTTGCTAAACCGCCCACATGCCTTGCAGGACACAAAAAACAATCTTGATTCAGCCTCATTACTCGTTCTTCGTTCGTTCCTCTGTCCCTCCTTCGCATAAGAGATTTGAGTGCCCTCTGTAGGCTACCTCCGTATCACCGAAGGTCCCGTCATCCTGCCGCCTCCGCTCAGAAGACTCTGTCTCACAATCATCTCCGCCGCAGCGGCCGCCGCAAGCCTCTCTTTCTGTCTGCTCCGATCCCTCAAGTACCCGCTTGCCTCAGGTCTCATTCTCAATATTCGCAGTATCATGTCGTCATTCGGTTCCGCTTGAGCGGCTTTCCATTTTTCTTCTTTGGCTTTGCGTTTCGTGCCAAGGTTGCGAGAGAGCAAAATGCTCTTAGCTCGGCGCGCTCCCGCCAGGTTGCCAGGGTCGAGGAGACCACCTGCACCTAGATGATTGTTCAAGTTGGCAGGAGCAGAAAATCTCGAGCGGTGCATTTGCTGATTGGAAGCCGTTGCACTGGCCATCCTTTCCGACTCGCGGATGAGAGAATCTGTCGGCTCAAAATAGAAGAAATTGAGCATTTGCAATTCGTGATATTTTGGGCTCTTCAGCACATTGATCGGCACGCCGTTTGCTTCCCCGGTCTCTTCGTCGACGGCATTAAAAAACTCAAGAAGAGATTGTAGCCATTTGAAGACGATATCGAGTTCTTGTTGCGTCAGGGCTTTTTGTTGCGAAGGTTTATCTGACAGAGGCGGGACAAGGAGAGCCTCCACAGTAACAAGAACTTCTTTCCAAATGCGTGTCATGACTGCAATCATTGCTTCCGACGTCAATGTTTGTTGCATGATAGCGAAGTTGTCATCGAAATAGTCGAAGAGCGGCTTCAAGGCGTTTACGATCTCGGCGTCGGTTGGCATGGTAGTAGTTGGAGTTACCGATGCTCGGTTTCGTGCAAAGAATGACGATACGTTGGCAGACACGTTAGCCATGGAGATGCCTCGACTGAGCAGAGATCTGAGTGCACGTCGCGAGAGACAATGGTTGATATACGCCGAAAGTTTGTCGGTGATTTTCCGCGTCATGTCTCGCTGGGTCCGTTGAAGACTTCGAAAAGCCTTCCCGAAGTAGAACTGAATGTCGTCCCGCTCTCCTTCCATGCTGACTCTCACCATGACTCGTCCTTGGGTATCCAAGTCCAGCCAGTATTCTCGAGGCAAGAAGTCGCTAAAGTGGGAGGGATCTAGTTTCAGCGAGGTTCTTCCCACATAGTCGTGATCGCCCATGGCATCCCAGTCCCAGATTGTCGCAATGAGATTGAGCGGGCCTTGTGTAGTAATGTCCACGGATTCGTCCCATCGTGGGCTCAGACTTCGATACACTATTCTGCTCTTGAACAATCTCTTCTGGTATTCATCGGTCAAGACAACATAAGGATCACTGAATCCGCTGACATCACAAGCCTTGAGATCTTCGGCTTCCACAATTTTGATAGTGAAAACATAGTTCGATGTCTTTTTGGGCCGTTGCGCTAGTGGTGGACTATATTTTTTGATGACTTCGGCACAAGCATCAACGTTGACCTCGGTCTCTAGTTTGTCCCACTGTTGGATGGCGAACAGGATGTCGTTGAGTTTGACGAATGACTCCGGGTAGAAATTGAAAGGCTCAACCCTCTCTTTTTGATTCCAAGTGTCCTTCGCCAGTTGAACCCATTTCTCCTGTCTCGTTCTGCTGGCGGCAGCTTCTTGTTCCGGAGTTAACCTGTCCATCTCTTTATTGAACATCTGGTCGAGCAGTTCACAATACCTCGAAACACCCTGGCCAATAGCCTTCGAAAGCGCCGTCATGAACTTTGCGTAACTAAAGTCGTCGTCCCAATTTAGTTCACCGATCTGATTGATGACCTGGTTGAAAGAACTGAAAATGTCGATGACAGAAGTTGAGTGACGTTCGTCCTCAGTGGGCGTCTGGTCCGGCACCTGCGTCCTGACCTTGAACTCATCTTGTTTGACTGCATTCTCCACCCACCCTATCACCTGTGTCTCAGTGGTCTTGATCCATCGCCAGACGAAATCGGCCAGTAGCTCTTCGATTTTGTAGGGGAATGGAACGTGCGGTAAGGCATCAGCGTGGACGCGACGGAACTCGCTCAACTCCTTATACAAATCAAACCCATCCTGAATGGTAACCTCAAATCCGTCTTTCTCGGCAACGCTGAGAATTTGCTCCACCATTGCCTTTGAGTCCTCCGCAAAGGTTGGAAGGGTACAATTGATCAGTATCATCAAAGGATTGATACCGAGGATTTCTGGGTTCTTTCTGAACCTCTTCTGCACCTTTTCTGCCAGCTTCAATACAGCTTTTGCCAACTGTTGGATGTGATAAAATTCCCACTTTTCATTTTCTTGGGGAAGTTCCCGATCCAGCAGAGAGTCGTATATCTTCCGTGCCTCGGTGGCCAGCCCGTCGATGGCAGCATTCTTGAAGTTTTCGAAGTCTTCGGGGTTATGGTTGAAATTGGGATCGCTTCGGATATGATCATCTACGATTGCCATAATGGCCCCCAACCTTGGTAATTGGGCCTTGTCAGCGTAGGAAGTCATGATGACTTCGTACAGATCTCGAAGTAGAGTCTCATAGATAGTGTTGAGAAGCCTGCCCATCAAGGCAAAATCGGCGATGGTCCAATTATTTCGGTCGTATAAGGCCGTACTCATAATCAAGGAACTCCTCTTGTTCTTGTGGTCATCCTGCAATGGCTCCTTGACGTAGTTGAAGGCGGCGTCGAGCATTTCCAGACTGAGTTGGTTCTCAATGAATTTCTCGCGAATAACATCCAGAAAGATGACAATGCGCGTGAATTTGGGTATTCGCCATCTCAAAGCAATTTCATTCAGCAGCTCCGTAGTCTCTTTGGAGAACAAGCGGCCACCTTCTGGGCCGTTGGCACTGCCATTCGTCTTATCGTTAAGGTCATGGTTAAGAGCTTGAAGCATAACAAATCGAAACATGGTTCTGGGGTCAGGGGGTATAAAAGTATAGACTTGGGCCGCATCATCATCATGCCTGGATGAATCGCCCGGGTCCAGTTGAAGGGAGCTTAGATCTGCCGGCAGATCTAAGACGTAAGAAGAAGAGTCCCCAGACTGAGAGAGGGCTCTGGAGAGCTCGGCATATTGAGAATCCGAGGGACTAGAAGGCTCATTCTGGGGATTGAACTGAGGCAAAGCGCCTCCTGGAGTGCTTTTGGCCAGCTCAGGATTGGACTGGATGACGGCAAGCATCAGCTGGGAAAGGTCCGGCCCTTCGCTTCTTTTCCAACTTTCGTATGCCTCTTGGGTGTCAAAGTCGTGGGAATTTAAGGTCAGCTTCGTCCCCAGAGTGAGGTGCTGTTGGTACGTCTTCAGATCTTGAAGAGCTGCCTTTTCTGTCCACACCGGCTTGTTCTTTGTGATGTCTGACTGCATCATGGTATTGGTCAGGCCAAAGATGCGTCCCACCACCTGAACTAGAGGCATGTCCTTGACTTCATAGCTGAGAGGTACCACCTCCTCGATGGTGGTCCATTCCCCATTTGCTTGCGATGCGGCGAGGTTCTCATCACCCTTCAACAACTTGGACTCGAGAGTCTGCAGCCGAGCGGCCAAGTCGGGTTTGTCCTTAGCCCAGTCACGATCCCTAAGGATCAAAGAAAGAAGGCGAACAAACAAGGCGACATGGCGGTCAACCAAGCGCTTGACAGCGTCATCCCCCGGCGGGTGACCTTTCTGCAACTCCTTGGTCGCCGTGGAGAAGAAGATGAGTACCAGATCTTCAGCTCTTCGGTCCGCCTCCATGCGCTTTTTGAAAACAGGATCGGACAGAGTGTTGAGGAAGAGGGCAAAAACCCTCTTGACTACAGGCTCATGGTATTCCTGCCGTCTCTCCTTGCCCATCAGGATGCCTTGCAGTCTCTTTTCCAGCTCTTTAATGAAGTCATGAGGGAACCTCGCACTCTTTGCGTCTCGAACCACTGTAAAATCCTTCATGAGGTCATTGAAGGAGTGGGAAGTATTCATGCGAGTGACCGCCGGCCTGGTCTCGATATGTTTCTTTCGGGTTTTCCGGGGTTGGAGCAAGTACGACAGATAGGCCACTCGTAGGGCATATAGGTAGGCATCGTTAGCGTTGATGGATTTCCGGCGGACCATGGACGAGTCTCTGGAGGCTCTTCCTCCATTTCTGAGACTGTGGACGCTCCGGTTGGGTAGCGGTTTCGAGCGGCTGGAGGAAAGGGACATAGGGCGAGATGGTCATGAATTTGATCTCTTTCTGAAGAAATGGGAGGAATGTGAAGCGATGTGCTTGATGTGCTGTCCTGTTCAAAGTCTGTATCTGAGGGGTTTGCGGACAGATGTTTGTGGTGGTTGAATCAGATCAGCCTGGTTCGCTTGGAGTTGGATTGTGCTTGAGGCTTGGGGGCGGGGGAAATTTGGCGTATGAACTTGTGTGCAGTGACGTGACGATCAGGTCCGTGTCAATTGTGCGTCGAGCTCACTCAGACTGTAGATGTCAACGCTCTGCGCTTTGGCTCCCAGAGTTGCAGAGTGTCCCGTTGACATGTCATCCCAACTCAGAGACGAGAATTCGTTGAAGGCGTCTTGATGGCGTCCTTGGGACAATCAGAAAGGTTTCAGGGTCGGTCTCCGCGCCCACACGTCGCAGATCCAGGACTGCGGGAGGCGGGCAGTTGCTCGCACGCTCCTACGGCCCGCCAATAACTAGTGGTACGGGTAAAGCTTAAGGGGCCACTGGGGGCATTGTGGCGGCGCCGTGACGGCGAGGGCAATCGCCCATATTGGGTTATCACGTGCTGAAGGGCTTTATTTAGATTCATCACCGCCAATGTTCAGTGTGAACTGCTTGACTAAAGGGGGATACCACAGCTGCAGCTCCAACAACCCTCGACCCTCGCTGTCCGAGGAAGTCACCAATGTGCTTGTATCAATGAAACAAGTACCGAGTAGAAAAATCCCTCCCCGTTATCAATCACAATCTCAGCATTGATTTTTGAAGTGTGAGTATCACCACAACAAGCACATGTACATCCACGCCTGAACCGAGGTAGGTGCTTCGGGCCTCCTGTATCCCTCTCATTTCTATCTTCCGTCAATACTTTGAACTTCATATTTCCTTCAAGTCTACCCTAAAATAGAGCAGCCATGCAGATCAAGGACCGCACCTTCATTGTGAGCGGAGGCTCTTCTGGCCTGGGTCTTGCAACTGTCGTCATCTTCCTCCAACACGGCGCCAACGTCTCCATTCTCGATCTCAATCCTCCGCCCTCCGACGCCTCCCTTGACCCATCCCGGATTCTTTTCACAAAGACCAACGTCGCATCTACCGAGTCACTACAAGAGGCGTTAAAAAATACATTAAAATGGATCCAAGGCACCACAAAACCGCTATCTGGGGTCATTTGCTCTGCAGGCATTGGCTTGGCAGCTCTGGCTCTTCCCAAGCAGGACCCCTCGACGACGCATGAAAGCGTCAAATACATGGACATGTCTGGCTTTGATCGCACCTTGGGTGTCAACCTCCGGGGCACGGTTGACCTGATCCGCCTCACTCTACCGCACATGGCGCTCAACACACCATGGGGACCCGATGGTGAACGCGGCATCGTCGTTATAGTCTCGTCTGTAGCGGCTTACGAAGGCCAAGTTGGCCAGCTAGCATACAGCGCGAGTAAAGGTGCTGTCCGCAGCATCGTCCTCCCGCTAGCTCGAGAGCTTGGCCGAAAGGCTGGAATCCGAGTAATGGGCATTGCACCAGGTGTTTTCCTGACCGGACTGACCACGCAACCGAAGAAGAGGCAGCAGCCGGAACAAGGACCAAGAAAGGAAGGCGCTGAAAAGCCAAAAAAGACTACGGGAGCGCGAGCAGGGATGAATACCGAAATGATCCAATACCCCATGCGCATGGGCGAGGGCCACGAGTTTGCACGGCTGGTGAAAGAGATTGTGGAAAATCCAATGCTGAACGGGTTTGTCATTCGACTTGACGGCGCTGTGAGGATGCCTAGCAGGCTGTAACCTTTTGTCACGCCTTTAAAGACACTCAGGACGAAGTTTTCCAGAGAAACAATAGAAAACAATTGAGAACCGCATTTACCCATCCCTAAGGGCCAAAACACAGCATCCCTAGCCTGTCTCTTATACCCATCGGACGCTG
>WJFF01000332.1:0-11982 GCA_011800825.1 Fonsecaea pugnacius | reverse complement strand
CTCGACTACGACTACGACTGCGACGACTCTTTCACGGACAAGGAAACCGACCCGGCACTAAGAGAAAAGGTATCGATGTCGCCAAAGCAGCTGGGCTGGAATGGGGAAGTCAAAAGGTCTCCTCTACGTGAGGTTCCACCGAGAGCGAGCGAGTTGGATGACCCTTGGACTGGCAGATATGCATAAGAGCAGAGGACAACAGGAGGACCAGAACCCTAAACCTAGTAACATGATACGTCGCGTATTGGACAGAGGAATACAAATACATGTGTTGACGCCCGCTAGAAGCACTAACTAACTGCCCATGTGCTGCCCTTCGTCTCGAACCCATGCCTAGGACCGTTGACCGAGTAGCATCCAGACGCCTTTGATGTTGCCTCTACATTCCCGATCCCGAACCTTCGGAGAAAAACAATATGAATACTCGTCGTGTGGAATGATGAGCTCCACCAGTACTGATTTCAATATGGTATGGGGCTTTCCACTTGAGTACAACTCCAAGTATTCTGAGCACATCATACACCCGCAGCCCAGCTTAATTGAGCAAGCCGTGTATGCTGTCACTGCGGAAAGAGACAATGCTCCTCAAAATCTGGTACTTGGGCCTTTCCACCGACCATGACACCCGGCATAGTCTTCAATCCCCCCATCATCAATGGCAATCCGCTCAGTAAGTCACCAAACTCACGTGTCCATCTCCCAACGCTGCGCATGCCAGTAACATGCGGTGTGGATGGTATGCCGTTGCCACTATCGGAGCCTGGTGTCCCCTTACTGCAAGACTGCCGCCGACAACATGCGCCATCCGACTGCTGGAAGGCTCAAAGGTACCCAATGTATCGCCGTTGGTATTGAACGACTTCACTTCATGTTTGTCCGTGCCCACCGCGAAGACCGGAGCGTGCTCATGTACTGAGAGGCTGCGGAGCAGGGTCATCGGGCCTCCCACCAGGGATGCCGTGGAGTTGGTACTTCCAATGTTACTCGTGCCATCTTTGCCATACTCGGGCTTCAATGGCGAGGGTGCCGACGATGTAGCGTTCATCGTCAAAACGGCCTTGTCATTCCGCAGATCCCACAACTTCACCTCGCCATTCCTGCTTCCAGAAATGAGTTCGCGAACGCCACCGCGTTGCATGTGAATGTTCGTTATCCACTGTCTGTGTTCGCGCCACAGTTTGACCATGGCAGTCCGAGGGTTGAGTCGCTGGTCAAATACGCGGATTACACCATCTCCGAAACCCGCAATGAAAATCTGCCCTGCCACCTGATCACTAGTCAGGCTCGTCACACAGCTAGAACTGCGTGCTGGAATGTCGCCAACACAAAGCTCTGTCGCGGCATTCCACACTTTGATAACCTTGACGTCCCCAGCCACCAGAGCCTTGCCTTGGCCTTGTTGCCAGTCAAAGACCAATCCGGCGTTCTTGTTGCTGGGAATCAGCTCCGTCAAGGCCCTGAACGCAGTAATCACCTTAACGTCCGCTGAGTTCTGATAGTTTCGATATACTTTGAGAACACCATCGGAACTACCCACCATCAAAAGGGGCTGGTCGTCCTCGTTTAAGAATTTTGCATCGTTGATCCTGCTTCCAGTAGGGTTGCCATTGCTGAATCGACTCAATTGCTCATTATTCTGGAAATCCCAAATAGTGACGGTGTCTTTGTCATCGGTAACGGCAAGGTGGCTATCGAACTGATGGAACGTCAGCTTCATTGGCTGGCTCTGGTTGTTGAGAAACCCTTCGTAGCGGGTCCATTTGGAGCTTCCCGCCACGGCTTTCAATGGTTGATTGTCAGCAATGATTTTTTCGTTGCGGTTCCGCCGCCAGAGTCTGGAGTTGTAGTCCGCTGATCCCGGCTCGTCTGGGTCATTGGGTCTCATCTGTGGTTCGCGGAAATATTCGGTTGACCAGTCTAGCAAAGTACTTTGGAGGGGGAAAATTGCTCGCGTTTTCGGTTCTTGAGGAACGAAGCCTGCGGAAGTAGGAAGAACAGCGGAGTGGTACGATCCTGGGGTGCTTCTCGCATCAGAAGTTTCTGGTGGGCGGCTCCATTCAGGCGGTAGACGACTTCGAGGAGTATTGACTGGTTGCACAAGTTCCCTTGTTTTCGTGGGAGATGTCTGAGGACTGTTTTGATTGGAAGAAGTTGAAGGGTTCGAAGAGCCCGTCCCAAAGGCGAGGTTGCGAAGGGAGCTGCCAGCCCTCTTCAGGCTCAGGGACAAATAGCTCTGCTGTTTTGCCAATGTGGGAGGAGGAGTGCCGGGTTGTTTTTCGACTGTCCTGAGTGAATCGCGGGACGGGACTTTCTGAAGCTGGGACTCTTCCCGTTTCGAGAACCGCAGCAGGTCATCAATAACTGCCATAGCCATCTGACTCATGGGCGAGTTGATCAATGTCTCGTGCACATGATCGACAATGCTTGAAGCATTCCGTGCAATTTCGGGGTGCGGATCGACCGACAACATCAAGATTTGAACCCAAATCGAGCCATAGATCGTGTTTGCAGAGACTGGCATCCACTTGAGAGAGTCACCAGCTTCGCCACCGGTCGACTGGGACTGCTTGTACGGGTGTCTATCCCTTTCTTCCACGAGCTGCTCGTAAGCGACCACGATGAACTTGTTCTCGTAGCGCTTCACAAAATGAGACAGAAAGACAACCAGTTCTTTCCTCACCAACGTGCTGCCATCGGACGTCATAAAAAGGACAGAAGAGGCGATCCCTTCTTCGATCTGAGACACCTGATCCGTCAGATCTGGAATGCCGAGGAAATTGGTCAGAGCATGGAGCATGGCCGCTCGAACTTCTGGAACGGGATCAAGTGACAGTTCACAGAGTCTGGCATGAGCCATGCAACGAATACCCATCCATTTGGCATCGGCATACTCGCACCACAACATGCTGAGACACAAACAAGACCACTGTCGCAGCAAGGGATTTTCAGGCTCTGCCATGTTGAGCAAGCAGGCATTGAAAAGCTCCGGCAACAAGCACACTGTCTGGCCTGGGGGATATCTCTTGCAGAACGTGGCTACTATGAAGGCACACATTGCTCGATGCTCGCTGGCATTGCCCACAGGAATGTCTGAACGAGGGTTCATGATGGAAATAAAGTAGTGAATGCCGTTGTCCTTGAGCAAATCGTTCTGTACCGTGTAGTCAACCGCCATGATTCGAGCCCAGATGAAGACCATTACCGGCTTGAGCTCTAGCGAGGCTGCTTGGAGAAGCTTCACTACATAAGGGAAGATTCCAATGCTCAAAGCTAGATGAACTGCCCACGGTCCGAGGTCCAAAAATTTGCTGAGCAGAATCAGGGCACGTAGTCGATGCACTTGGCTAAGGAGGACCTGCAGAACGATCGGCAACTGGTCAGGGGCTCGATCTTTGGTAGGCCCAGAGCTGAGATACACCTCAAAGGCCGTAAGCTGCTCGGAAAAGAATGTCGAGTGTTGGTATTCATAGACTCGTTTCCCCTCTTCGGCTTCACGGAGCATAGGGAGCTGTGCCAACACCATCTCCATGGCCAAGTCCCAACTTTGCCAGAGAGGATGTCGATGTGTTTCGGGCAGCGCCGGCGATGAGATAGGATGACAATGGTTGGCCCTCATGATTCGCTCGCTCAATAAGAAATTGCGGAACAAAGCTGCGACCATAAGATCTTGACGGAAAAGCTTCTTAAACAAATGTCGTGGTAAAATGTTCCAAGCGATCGTGTCAGTTATGGCTGTAAAAATCCAGTTGAGCTCCCCAAGAGGACTCCGGCGGTCCTGTAACCGTCCGGGGACAGGTATTTTGCCATCTTCGATCGTAGGGCCGTTGGGAAGTGGATTCTGTAACACAAAGTATCTCAGTGCGATATCTATTGGGGTCGTCAAGCAACACGTGAAAAGGTCGGCAGGAAGTTCTGGGTTTGTGGGCAACATTTCGGTCCTCCCACAAGCCGCCAATTGGATGCAATCTCCATAATTTTGAATAGGTGCGTTGGGATCTCGTTTCTTGAGCTCCTCATTTTCCTTTTCATGCTTGGCCAGAAACGTGTCAAAGTTGTAGACAATATTTCCAGCATGAGACACATCATAGACAAACAGACTGGGCCCTCCTAACCACGCCTGCAGATCGTAAAGGCCCACAGGTATGTACTGAGTGTAGTTTTTGTTGAAGACCCAGATCTCTCCCGAGGGGGTGGGCAGCGGCACGCCGTGACCGTTGTAGTGAAAAAGAACCCTCTCATCCTTCGCATTCCGACGCAATGAAATGCAAAAGCGTTTCGTCTCGTCAATTGAGGGATCGAGGTACTGCTTGTATCTTGTCCGTAGACTTAGCGATTCGTATTGCTCCTGCAGGCGTTTCCCGATCTGCTCCATCGTCTTGGTTGTACCACCACTATTTCCCGTTGGGTCGACCCATGCTTCAAGCTTCGCAGTAGGGTTCGTCTTGATCACATCAGGAGGATCCACACCAATGTTGAGACAGATGGCCAATGCAGCGGAAACGGTCTTCATACGATCTTTCATGCGCCAATCCACACTGGGGAACTGCTTGGATTCCTCCGACAACGACCCGTTGCTTTCATGCCGCTTTTCCGTGTAATACATGTAAAAGGTCGAGTGTAACAGCGACAGGTATTCGTTCGACGTGTACTCATCATCCCAGCCATGCCGAATGTGCGCCAGTTTGTCTTCTGCGGGGATCTTTGGAAGTGCCTCCTTGCGCCGGGGGCCAAGGTCGCTCTTCGTGCGCTGCAACAAGGCAATTGGTCTTGCTGTCAAGTAGTCTTCCGCCTCTTGAGGTATTATTCTTGGAGTAGATGGCCCGTTTTGTTGGCCTCGAGCTGGGACGCTGAGCGGCGACGGCTGTTTGAAGATGGAGTTTGATGAGAAGCGGCTTCCATCCTCGAGCATGTGATGAGGTGTTGATTGATCCCCCTCTTGAGTTGCAGGCCTGCGGCGGTTCACATCAAGGAGACCCAGTCCCCCGGACGCTGGGCCATTGTGAGAAGACATGGTCTCCGCAATGGGTGTAGCTAGGACAGGTCCGCGCATGTACCACGAACCATGACACTTGGAACCGTCATGTCACAGAGAGAAGCTCTCGTGGAGTCGAAAGATAGGTAGGAACTGGATGGTGGGCGGAAACAGCGGTGACTTGAAAGAGAGGTGAGCTCACGAGAGCGAACAGACTGGCCGGTTAAGGTTGTCCCTCGATAGTTCGCGGCCTATCTGGTACTGCGAGGAGTTCGCGATTGAATATGAAGGGTATCTTTGCTTGGGACACCCAAATAGAAGAGCAAGCATGGTGGTGACACCCTTGACCAAAAATCCTGCCTGCCGCAGAATGCGGGGAGGCGCACGAGCTCAGCCTTGCGGAACAAGGTAAATTGGGGTCACGTGGATTTATCTCAGCCTTACAAGATCTCAACACTGCTACAGCCTCATAGACTAAACCGCATAACACGATATTGCTACGCTTGTCGATACTGGTTGCACGTAGGTATTCGACATCCATTCATTTAACTTGAAACACATTCTGCCAGACCAAACCAACCACATCCATCTCTCATCCAGTAGTCCACAATTCTGCGCTCAACGACTTGGCAATTAAAACTACATTGAGCCCCTAACCAGTAGACAGCTCCATGAAACTGGTTTCATCACTGTCATCCGCATATTGGGCTCCCAGAAGACACGACAACTCCAATAAGAATGTAAAAGCAGAGGTCGAGGTTGTTCACACGCGCCCCGGACCTTTTCGTTAATGTCACAGTGAATATGAAGTAGGATTTCATCAAGCAACAGCCGACGTCTCTCGTGTCCCACTTTCTTCCTCTTCAAGCCTCCGCCTCCAGCTAGCGAGATTATCGCTCAGCTCTGTCCCGTGACTCTCTGTTGTAGGTGTCCGTTCCGAGTCAAAAGTTGTGCTGAGCCGATAGTTGTTCCTACTCGTGCTCTCCCATTGTGATCGTAGCGTTTCCAGTTCGGAGGCCAGGTTGTCCAGAGCAATGGACCCTCGTTCGTCTCGAGACAAAGCGTCATCATTGACCGACATATCCGTCAGTGTGGAGGTGCTTTCCTCTCGGTTGTGCCCAAGTCCAGTGATCCCATGGGGCAGAGGTTGTAATTGTGACTGCCGTCGATAGTTTCCTACAGACTGACCAACTTGATCAAGGAGCATTGTCACTCGGCTTTCCGCCTCCTCCGCTTGTTTTTCGAGCATGGAGTTCTCTGACTTGAGCTGTTCTAGCTCTTTGCCCAGTCTTTGTGCGGTTTGTGTAAGCTCCTCGTAGCTGGCTTTCTGCTGGTCCCTTTCTGTCTGAACCTTTGTGAGGTCTGACTTCAACGATGTCATGTTCGACTCTAGTTGAGCAATCTGTTTGCTCGTCTGCGTCTTCATCTCCTCGATTGAAGATTGAAGTTGCTTTCGTTCCTCGTCCCAGGTCGAGGTGTCCGCTGCCGTTCCAGAAGCCGCACTCGTGCTTCGAGCAGTTTCCAGCTCGCCAGTTAATTGGGCATTTTGTGACTTGTATTTGGTGAGCTCCTCCTTCATTTTCTTCAGCATCTTCTCAGTACCCTTGACGTAATGGACGGCAGATTGATAATCGTTTTCAAGCTGCTCCAACTTCTCCTTGTAGGTGCTGTCAGCCTCTTGCATACGAGCCTCGAATTGACTCTTAGTCTCCTCGTGGGCTTTGATGCTGGCTTGTAATTGTTGATCAAGTTCTCGGAGACGAGCTTGCTCTGGCGTGCCAAATCGAGAGCTTGGAGAGTGATCAAATATGGGCGACCGTCTCACATCGGAGACATTTATGCCGCGCTCGCCCAACAGATCCTTGAGAGCACTGTGCTGAACGGCGAGAGCACTGGCGTCTCGTTGAGACATTTCAAGGTTCGATCGCAACTCACGGATCTCTGCCTGATAAGTTTGTGCATCCCGCAAAGTGGCCTGTAGTTGCCTCCGGATCTGGAGAGCCTCGCGGCTCGACTGTTCTTGATATGCTTCCAGTCCAGCAATTCGTTCTTCTGCATTGCGTAGCTTCTGCGCTGCTTTATCTGCAGCTTCCTGATTGCGTTTGGCCAAATTCGAGGCTTGCTCGGCTGATTCACGAAGGGCAGCTATTTTCTGGTCGGCGACAGTGTCTTGTTTAGAGCCTGTGTCGACAGATGACAATTTGGCTAGGCCAACAAGCAGCGCCTCACGATGAGTCGCAGCTTCTCTGGCGTGAGTTTCGGCCAACTCTTCGGCATCATGTAGGCGTTTCGAGACAGTTTCCAGTTCCGTGGTTCTGTCTTCGTGTTCGGCTCGCAGTTGAGATAGTTTTTTCTCGGCAACTTCTCTTTGCACACGCTCTTCCTCAATCTGGCGTTCGTAAAGGCTCACCTTGCCCGTGGATGCTGCGACGGCAGCCTCTAGGGCAGTCATCGAAGAAGTGTGATCTGTTAGCCGCGACGATATGTCCTCATGCGTCTTGACCAAACTCTCATGATCGATCCGCAGAGTCCGCAACTCTTCTTCAACCTCAGCTCTGCGGCCTGCCTCGGCTCGAGCGAGGCTTTGGGCTTCGTAAAGTTCCGCACGAAGTCCCTCGAGTTCTGCCGGGTTACGATTCTTGCTCAGCTCATCATAACGGAGTTGGAGGGCATCCACAGATTCTTCTGCCACTTCTCGAGCTTTTCTTTCGGACGCAAGGTCGTTGTTCAAAGAATCAAGCTTGGCCTTAAGCTCAGACTGTGCGGCGAGAGCCAAAGCAAGGCGGCGTGTAAGGTCAGTGAAACGTTCTTGCTCATCAGGCTCTCGCGTCGCATCAGGCTGTGGGGTGCTGCGCTGGCTACCACCATGAGCCGCAAGCTTAGCCCTTGCATACGCAGCTTCCGTGACGGCGGCATCACGCTGATGTTCCACCTCGGCGATCCGTCTCGCCATAGATGCAGATTGTGTCTCCATGGCTTCTTGCATCTTGATGATTTCTGTTCTCATGGCCATGAAGGCTTCCATTAGAGGCCGATCGTCATCGGCGACCTTGCTGACGGCTCGCTCGTCGAACGTGGGGCTAGAGGAAGCGCCAGTGTTGTAACCTTGCTTTCGAGCCAGAGCCAACTCTGAAGCATACCAGGCGTTTGTCTTCTTTGCGGTTTCCAACTCCTTCAATAGCGCCTCTTGGTGAGCATTCATCTTAGGAGATTTGGGTTCATCGCCGGGCATGCTTCGTAAACTTCGATTATCACCTTGTACTTCCCCATGATGTCTGCCGGATGATGAACGTCCCAGATGCCCGTCCTCGGTGCTATCGATGGATCCTTGAGCCCTTTGTGACCTGAGCGATCGTTGTCTAGCAACACCGCTACTCATAAGAGGAGCCGCTTCGCCTGCTTCCATAGCCTTCGCCTTTGATTCGGTCCGCTGAGTTGGAGTCCTACGACCAAAAGTGCTCGGACTTCCTTCGCGGCTGGGTCTAATGTTCTCTTTCTGAACGTCTCTCACCGCTGGAGGTTGCATCACACCATCTGGAGGCACAGTTCGACCGCCATCCGGGCCAGGTGCAGTACCCCTTGTGTCGAGTGGAGAACCATTGTACCTGGCTTTTGGTCCATTAGGGGCGTTTGGGGCATTTGGAGGAGAATGCACACCATTCGTACGCGGCGTGGGCGCCTGTCCCTGAGGTGGAGGTCCAGCGGGCGCCTGTGCCATAGATGCCCGCGGCAGTCGTGACTGTGAGCTGTTTTGTCCAGCCGGGTCCGGCCGTTGAACTGGACCCCCCGAGAACTGCTCACGAGTTGCATTTTGACTCCTCGCTCCTTCTCGTGATGTCGAACGGATGGGCATGGCAGATCGTGCTTCGGTGCTTGGTCTTCGAGTTGGGCTGTTCGGTTGCCTCGGATCTACAGGTTGGCCAGTCGCTGGTGCATCGTTTGGATATCGGATCTTTGCAGTGTCTAGTACATAAACCATACTTAGCTCCGCAGGATCTCGAGGCGCGGAACTGGGCTCTCCAGCAAGAACGATGATTTTGTCGCGGTACGCTGTCATACTGTGGCCGGATCTGGGCGACGGCGACGGGCCCATGTTTTGAAAAGTGTACCATCGCTTTGACGAGATGCGGAAGGCTGCTAGATCACCAAGATCTGTGCCTTCTTCGGTCCTACCACCAAAGATATACATCACGTCGTTGACCAACGCAGCGGAGTGGCCTTCGCGGGGAGCAGGAATATATCCTATGCAGTCTTGCTGCGTCCAGACATTGCTGATGGGACTGTACGTCCAGACATCATTGAACCACTGAGTGCCATTGGTGCCTCCAAACCTACGGACCGATTGATTAGACAAGACTCGACTGGCGACCGCGGTCCACTTACAGGAATAACTGGTCATTATAGCTAACAATCGTGTGATTCGTTCTTGCGGCAGGCACTTTCGCATTCGGGCCGACAACGTCGTCGCCCGTGTTTTGTATTAGAAACTCCCATTGATTTGCCGGGTTTTGGAGGGCGTTCAAATCGAAAGCAATCAGATCATTGAAGAAATAACCCTCAACCTGACCTCCAAAGATGTATATCTTGGAGCCCAGGATATTAAGAGTATGACCATATCGGCCAGAAGGTCGTGGACCAGGAGGCGCAGCCCGAGACCACTGTCGAGAAGCTAGAGGATGGTGAGCAATGTTCGCCGGCACAGGAACACAGGACCAATCCACTCACAAGTATTAAGCAGGTACAAAGTGTCGTCGAGCACGTCGTTATCGTCCATCTTGGTATCACCACCAAACACGATGAAAGCGTTGCCAACGAGCAGACTTGCGTGTCCGACGCGGGGGCCGGGTCCTTCTGACACTGTCGCGATGGGATAACAGGACAGACTTCCACCGCCGGACTCAACCATCCACAAGTCGCCCCGAACCATGGAACCGTTGATGAGACCTCCCATAATATAGATGTCACCATCTTTTGAGGCAATTGCGTTCACAGCCGCGCCATAGCGAGGGAAAGGATTAGATTGCGCAGTAGTGAAATTTAATCGTCGCTGCGACCAGGGATAGAGGGCAGCATTGGGAACTTGGGTCGGCTGTGAAGCCGTCGAGGGTCGTGGCTACGCACAACCATAGTCAGCGCTTTCGTTCAGTAATGATGCCAATCAAAGAATTTGACGTACCCCAGATTCTGACTCTGATCTCTCGCGCCGTGGGTAAGCGGGTCCAGCGGTCAATGTCGAGTTCATGGAACTCAGGGAGCCGTTTGGATTCGAACTTGCATTAGGATTAGGAGGAGGCGATTGAGTCGATCTCTCGCCGGTGCTGTCTATGGAACCGTTTGCACCTGACGAAGCCGGGGTGCCGTCAGAGGTATGAATATTTCGACTCGCCGGTGGTAAGCCCGAGGCGGGCGGCGCGTTTTTCCTGCTTTTGAAGAGAAACGCCATCGTTCGTGACTTCGCAACGTTGAGACTCGGGGACGCAAGGCCAGATGAGACACGGGTGTGTTAGATGCGCAGAACTTGCGCGGACCGAACCATCCACCTCGCTCAAGCACAATCCATCGTCCCGGCATGCAATGAGAAGGGCGGCCAGAAAGGACAGTAATCGTATTCCAGGACCACGAGCCGCGATGAGTTCGATGGGTTATGCAAGGTGGTCGATGCTGTCTCCCAGTTCAATTCTGGCTGCCAAGGGAAGGCTTATGCAGGCACCGGGAGCCCCCCAATTAATTCCAACGCGATCAAAGGTGCGGACGCGCTCGTGCAGAAGAGTCGGTGCGGGCTAACAATTGCCAATCGTAGGCAAGGGCTGGCACAACGCGAACAGTGATAAGTAGATACAGAAGCGACAGAAGCAAACTGAGACTGATGCGGTGATGATGGCGACGATGAAGAATAGTATGGACTCAGGAGAATTATTTTCCGTCGAGCAAGAGTAAGTGTCGTCCACTGCGCAGCCTGGCACCACCGACGAGGGACTAGGTACTCCTCCTGGGTGGGCAGTTGGCACCCTGGGAGGCACGGGAGGGTGAGGGCACCCCCGGGATGCTCCAACTTCCCAAGGCCGGGCACCAAGCCATGTTTCAGGTGGCTGGTTCGAGTCTAGCCCCCGAGAAGCTCATCGCTAGGAGTCTCCTCTCCCATGCGTCTCTGGCGCCCATGAGGCCCTAAACAAGCAGCAAAAAAAATAATCCCCCCCCTTATTATGCGTTTGACCTTGCACAATCCCCATTCTTTGGCTGCAGCCTCAACGTTCATGCTCTGGCTGGGAAAGACAAACGCCACACTTCATCCTCCATGGTTCGCCGCCACCTAGGATGATCCTATCCCAGTCACCACTCACCAGCCGCAAGCTGCGGCTCCCTCTGCCTTCTCTGCCTTGGTTGGCGAAACTTCTTTTCTGGTAAGGTTCCCGGGGCTGAAGATCGCAGCACGTGATTGCCGATCGACCTTAGCCGAAATGATTGGAGGACTCGTTTCTCATGTTGACGACATCCATGGTCTTGGACACACCCTCCAGACGATATATGTCTGACCATAGACAAATCACGAAGACGGAACGACGGTTTGCGAACACCACTAGCCAACATCTGTACACGGAGTGCGTCCTTTACGAAGTTACTCGACTCATTGGACATCCTGCTGGTCACGCAGACCCTTATCAATCGGGGCTGATATCATTAAACATCCGGTGCTGCCAGGGCTTCTCCCAGGTCAAACTGATGCCGGATCCCGTGTCGCCGAACTTACAGCACTCCTAATCATATAGACAGGCTTTTGACCGGTGCGGAAACAGAGCACAGCACAGGCCTCTCCAAAAGCCCTTGGGAGACAAGGCAGCCTAAATCGCGGTTTCCACTATCGGGTACAAGGATATATCCATCAGTTTGGTCAAAAGTGGAGTGAGTGGTTGGGTCTCTTTGAAAGATCAAGATTCAAAACTCTAAGATCCCCTCGAGTTTGGGGTCCCACAAGAGAAGGTGAGCAGGGGAGGTATTACGGATTACAGCCT
>WJFF01000330.1:0-10374 GCA_011800825.1 Fonsecaea pugnacius | reverse complement strand
GTCAAAGTCACGCGACTTCTTCTGGCTCAGAGCCGCTTCTTCTAGAACCTTCTCGGACCTTCTCGAAGACACCGAAAAGACATTAAGCAGTGATTCCTGATTCTGACTGTTTTGCGGCATGGCCACCGACCCATTCGATGACCTCCTCGAGCTCGAGAATGACTATTATAAGGAAGGTTATGATGCCGGTGTGGCTGATAGCACCTACGCTGGCATGATCGAAGGTAAAGTCTTTGGGATCGAGAAAGGATACGAGAAAGCTTTGGAATTGGGCAAACTACATGGCCGTGCTTTGGTTTGGCGAGAACGATCATCTCTTGCAGAGCAAATCGTACACACGGATTCTGCAAAGTCGGAAATCCTTGACTCTTCAAGGCTGGGAGAAGTCATCAATAGGCTTTCACAGCTATCCGACAACACCCGCTTCCGAAGGCACATAGACGGCCTGTACACTTCTTCCGACGGCTCTACGATTGCAAAAGACAACTCAGACGAAGCCGTTACCGAGTTTGACGACCGGGTTGCAAGGGCAAAGGCAAAGGCTAAGGTCATTGCGAATATTGTAGGCGAATCGCTCAACTCAACCCCGGCCTCGAATGTAGGCATTGAGGATGCTACCGGCTTGCAAGCTCGACATTGAGAACGAATGGTCTAGCTCAGTGTGGATTCTAGACCTAGTTCGGAATGGAGGTCGTCAATCTTTCAGACGAAGTCAGAGTGCTGTGCAAGAAACAGAGCGACGGCATCGGGCGGCAGTTGGACTCCGGCGGCTTGCTCGCAGGCCTTCTCCGCAAAACGCCGCCATTCTGATTGTTCAGCTAAGCCAGTTGCCGTTAAGGATTCACTAGTGGATATGCAACGGCGATCCGCCACACTCCTTTCCGGCTTTCTCCCTCAAATCCAGAAACGACTTGCGGGGTCATCGTCAGTTTCCTCAGACCGTTTATGGCTGTAGGTACCATGGGAATATTTACCAAGTAGCCATGACGGTTATGCAAAGATTCGTTCTCCGCATCAGTGGACTTGGCTGACGATGGGAGCCTGGTATACCCCGCAGGCGACAGGATGGATACAAAGTCTGCAACCGCTGCCTCTCCTCTACGACTCTTCCTCATCCTCAGAATACGTGTTGCACAATGAAGGCAATCACTGGCTTCTTCTCTCTGGCCTTGGCTGCTGTGGCCGTGGCTCAAATTGAGCCATCGGGGGTGACAAGACCAATTGTTCAAGATTGTGGGTTTAATGGTACTGTAGTCTGTGTGAACAAATATGTGAGTGTCTTTCTGTTCTACTCACTGGTCTGCGGCTCATTGGAACCAGGCCGCTGTACTGCCTTACCATTTCAACCGGTCTATCTCCAACAACAATGCCGACTACGACTTCCGAAACACAAGCGTGGGAAATGCTTCGACGTTTGACCTCCTTGGCGGAGCAGATTTCGTCGTCTTTGACCAAGAGCGTGGCTCGCAGTACCTAGGATCGAATCCAAGCTATCAGTTCATGTTTGCAGTCTCCCAGGCTGTTCATGAAGCTCCCGTCTATGCTCCCGAGCAGAATCTTTTGTTCATCTCTCAATTGGCTCCTCCTCCCGGCTATCTGCCTCAGCTGGTCGTGAACTTGAATGACGATCCTCCAACATTGAGCGAGTACCTACCAGATCCACCGATCTATGCCCCCAATGGCGGTACCTTCCGCGATGGTCTTATAGTTTTTGGTGCGAGCGGAGGAAATGATAGTATCGGCGGAGGAGAGCAGAGAGCGTCCCTTCGAACCGTGGACCCTGCCACGAATATCTCCACTGTGCTCTTGAATAACTACTTTGGATTCTACTTCAACACGATAGATGACTTGGCTGTCCATCCGACGACGAGGGATATCTTCTTTACCGATCCCCAGTACAGTTGGTTCAATGCCTTGACAGACACCGCCCCGCAGTTACCAACTGCCAGTTATCGGTTCAATCCGAGCACGGGAGCCACATTCCTGGTCGATGATACTTTGGAGCAACCTAACGGCATTGCATTCTCTCCAGACGGCGGAACAATGTACATCTCCGACACAGGCGCTGTGTCGGGAACCATCGATGGTCGACTCGGCAGCCACGGTACTACCTTCAACACTACAGGGAAACGTAACATCTATGCTTGGGATGTGTCAAACAACGGCACCCGGTTCTCCAATAAGCGTGCCTTTTACCTTGCACAGGACTGGGTGCCAGATGGATTGAAGGTGTCGCAAGAAGGGCTTGTGCTCACCGGGTCGGGCCACGGCGTCGATGTCCTAGACGACGCCGGCCAGCTTCTCATCCGAATTCAGACGAACTATACGGTCCAGAATTTCGCCTGGACGGGGGAGAATCTCACCACTCTGTGGCTCATGGGAAACAATGGCATCAGCAAGGTTGAGTGGAACATCACGGGACAGAGACTGGACTAACTTTGATCGGGGCTGATGAAAACAAATCTTGCTTCACGAATGGTCTTTGACAATTTACACCAGCTCAGAAGCATTCCAGTGCAGTGAGTATCCATGTACATATGCTCATGGTCAATCCGAAACTCTCAAATATTTTATCTAGCCACATCTGTCGGGAAAGTAATAGCGGATGTGGGTATAGTAACGAATACAATGCGGTCAAGACTTCCTCCCATTTTGAGGAAGACATGTATGTTGAAGGGCCTCTATAGGATCCTATATTTTAGTCAGCTTGTCCCAAGTATATATGTGGAGAATTTGGTAGATTGCTCGCTGTGCAGCTCTCGGCGTCACGTCACCCATTGCAGATGTCTCTGGGAGTTATCCGTCCAGACTACCTAGGTATGTACCTAGACAGTCTGTACTCGTAGCATTGATTGGTCGATACCTCCTTCCCTTTCTCTCCTTGTCATTCAGATTTACCTGTCAGAGGCGTCATCGCAGGACAGGACAGGAGAGAGAGAGAGGGGTCCGGCAGAAGGGCCTGTGTATGTTTCCTAGGGAGGTATACCTAACGTACTAAGCAAGGAGGACGGTTGGAAATGGGAAAATGGGCTTTTAAGTTCTTGTATCCGCTCGATGGTCAGGAATGAGCTCGCGGGAGAGAATATAGGCAAAACCCTCCGCGCTGGATGAAGGGTAGACCTCCGACAAAGTTCGGTTTGTTAAAACACATGGCAGGCATGGGAAGAGTGGCTTTTGATTTCGATCCAAGTGGTAAGGCTAGAGGAGGGTGAGTAGTTTTATTAATAAGTTGATTCCAGTGAGAGAAAAAGAGAGACGGGCACGCTCGGAAATGAACTGGGGTGCAATCTCAAAAAACGTCACAGATCCATGATAGAATTACAACAAGGCTTTTTTTGATACAGCACGCAACGTCCCGCTCGAATCCCTTCTACTTCGGCCCCTCGATCAGCACCTTGATGGCCTTGCCCGCCTTGACATCTTCAAAAGCCTGTTCGGCGTCGTCAAAGTTGACTTTCCGGCTGATCAGCTTCTTCACGTCGATCTTGCCGCTGCTGGCGAGGTCCACGGCCATGGCATAGTCTCCGGGCCCGTATCTGAAGCTGCCTTTCACCGTGAGTTCTTTGGTGCACGCAGCCATGATCGGGAAGGTCATCTCGTCCCGGCCCATTCCGCCCTGTACGTAGCTGCCGCCCATGCGGAGGACGTGGATCGCCGTCTGGACACTGGGTTCTGCTCCGCTGGCGTCGATGGCGACGTCGGCTCCTGCGGGCAGGCCGTTTTCGTCCTTTAGTCGCTGTGCGTTTTCCGCCGCTGAGACTTTCGAGGGGACAAATGTCGACGTCGCGGCAAACGACTTGGCAAACTCAAGTCGCTCGGTGTTGATGTCCACGGCCACGACCTTGCTCGCACCCAGAGCCTTCGCGACGGCACAGCAGAGAAGTCCCACGGGGCCGGCACCAAAGACAACCACCGAGTCACCCTGTTTGACACCCGACTGTTTGGTGATGTGCACTCCCACGGCCAGGGGCTCCATCAAAGCGCCCTCTTCCAACGTCATGTTGTCAGGCAATTTATAGCAAAAGTCCTCTGGGAGAATGTAGTATTTTGCCAGCGTGCCATCATACGGCGGGGTCGCCGCAAACGCCATGTCCGGGCACAGATTGTATTTCCCTTCCTTACACCGCACGCAGTACCGACAAGGAATGCCGGGCTCCATGGCGACACGATCCCCCTTTTTCAAGCTCTTGACACCGGACCCGACTTCGAGCACCGTGCCTGCGGACTCGTGGCCCAGCACCATGGGCTCGTTGACCACGAAATGTCCAATTCTTCCATGTTGCCAATAATGGACGTCTGAGCCACAGATCCCGGTATAGTTGACTTGGAGGAGGACGTCCCGGGACCCTGTCAGCTTGGGTACGGGTCTATCTTCAAAGCACACGTCTTTGATCCCGCGGAGGACGAAAGAGTTGTTCTCCTGCGTCTGGTCAATTCTCTAGCCCACAAACACACAACACGAGTGACCTACCTTCGTTTGCGTTTCTGTGGCCATGTTCTAGAGGTTTGTGAAATGTAAACAGGAAACACAGGCAGCTACAAGTAACTGCGGGGGTGCGCAAGAGATAGAGAGAAAGACTTTGACGGGTGGAAGATTTGGAAATTGTTGCTATGTGAGATCAACTATAAAGGCGGGGGTTGTTGGACCTGCGGACCGCCTTCCACGGTAAGTAAGAGTCCTTCATACGGTCCATCTCAAATGACACGCAGATGTACACCACCGGAGGAAGCACACGAAGCCGCAATGGCTGAGAGGTCGAGAGATTTAGCCTAAAGACGGCGAACTCAACAGCAGGAGACGGTGCCACTGTGCGGGGCAGGAATTTTTATGATAATGACGAAGTTGGAGGCGGAACATGGCCCGCCGAGTTGATAGGGCTTCGGTCTAGAAATATCCCGAGCCACGACACCAACTGAGGGTCAATGGCCTTCCTCAATCTGGACAATCTTGTCACAATTGAGAAGTCCAAGAGGGTCGAATGTTTGCTTGAGCTGTATTCAAAGATTAGTTTCGACACATCTGAGAGAATCCAGGTGGGCTGGGATCTGACCTTGCGCATTGCATCAACAGTTTCCTCTCCCAGTTCTTCGCGGAGGAACTCTCGCTTCTTCAGCCCAACACCATGCTCACCCGTCACTGTACCCTCCATGGCGATGGCACGTCGGATCATCTGATGAACCAACTGTTCCGCAATCTTCTTCTCGGAGTCATTGTAGAGGAGAATGGCTAGAGAAGGTCAGCTCTCGCAGAAAACGGCGTAGGTGTAGTGGTTCTCACTGTGGAAGTTCCCGTCTCCTACATGGCCACAAATACCACCGATCAAGCCGCTCTTGGCCACATCGTCGTGAGTTTCTTGGATGATGTCTGCCAGTCTGCTGATAGGGACAGCCTGGTCCGTGTCAGTCTTATTCTATGAGTGTCGACACGACATAACATACCACATCGGTAGTCCAAACATGGTCACTGCTGTTTTTCCGCATCGCCATGACACTCCACAGGGCCTCTTTCCTAGCACTCCAGAGTTCGGCAGCCTCGTCGTCATTCTTCGCGAACTCGAAACTCTGGTTTTGGGTTGCTTTGGCAATGTTCCGAACGATCTTGATTTGTTCCTTTACGCCATCAGTAGTCCCGGCAAACTTGAAGAAGAGGGTGGGAGCCTCCTGCCACGGCCTGCTGGTCATTCCACTCTTGTTGATGCAGCGCATTTGCACGTCGTCCAGAATCTCCATCCCGGCAAGCTGGATACCGTCCCCTACAACTCTCGCAACACATTCCGCCGCGGCGTGGATGGTGGGGAAAGTCGCAACGGCAACGGACTGGCTTTTCGGGAGAACCGTGATTTTCAAAGTGGCTTCTGTGACAATACCCAGCGTGCCTTCGCTGCCGATGAACATCTGAGTGAGATTGTATCCAGCGCTTGATTTGCGGGGTCTCCTTCGTGTCTTGATGATGGTTCCGTCGGCGAGGACGACGGTCAGAGAGACGACCCAGTCGCGCATCGTGCCATACCTGTAAGCATTTGTTCCTGAGCAGCCTGTGCCTACCATGCCCCCAATCTTTGCTCCTGGGCCTGGATCTGGTGGGAAAAACATGCCATGTCCTTTGAGTTCTTCATTGAGGTCTTCCCAGCCAAGAGCGGGTTGTACCACGATATCCAAATCTTGAGGTCGGAAGTCCAATATCTTATCCATTCTTGCCATGTCGATGCATATCCCTCCTCGTGTGGGCGCAAAGTGGCCTTCGAGACTGGTACCGCCAGAGAGGGCCGTAACGGGAATTCTTCGTTCGTGACACACTTTCATGATCTTGGACACTTCTTCGGTGGTGGCAGGGTATACAATGGCAAAAGGTCTTTCATTAGGCTTCGTTGTGTAAGAGGACCATTCGGAACCAGAATGCGAATCGAGATCGTCGGGAACCGTCGAGACATTATCCTTGCCCACGATTTGGGCAAAATCGACCCAAGCGGCTTGTAAGTTAGAGGCTCTTGTATCGTGTTGAGGCGGCTGTGCTTTGGACAGAGGGGTGGTGGAAGAGGCGTCGAGCGGTCGTTCCCCCCGCTTCCCTAGATAGAAAGCTGCGGCTGCGACAGACAGAATCACTTGTGTTGTTAGAAAGGAATAGACGGGCGAGAGGTGAGGGAAATACCGAAACTGAGACTGAGTGTCCTGCCCCCAGCACCTCCTCCCCGAGCACTGGTTGCTTTTATATATTGCTCCTCCGAAGCTCTTTCACGCTTCAATCGGTCTGCGGTGCTCTGGTACAGCTGTCCTCGAAAGGACAAGTTTTCTTTCCCATCACCAGGGCCTTTGTCTTCAAACTTTGCAGGCGAGCTGTGGAACGACCTCGTGGCCCATGGAGCAAAGCAAGAGGACCTTTCTCGCTCGGCGCATCGCAGGAGGGAGCCGACAGGGCGACTGAGGCGGGCGATTGACTTCATCGTGGAAGCGCAGTCGAAATGAATCAATGGTTGTCTGCTGCTGGTCCCTAACGCATTTTCGAAGGCATGCCTACAGATATAAAGACACAACCCAGCTCGCCGTCAAGGAGAATGCAGCGATACGACAATCGACGGCCGGTATGAATTGCGGAGAAGTTGATGGGAGGGAGGAGAGAGGCACCGCTTAGCCACGCTTAGATGAGACCCGTTTCAATGGAAATTGACGATGTTTCCCCGAAGCCACGGGCTCCCCAGGATTTGAGAAGTCCGTGTACTCCCTTACCAAGCACCGCCAGTGTCGTCAACACCGAATCATAAGCTTTATTTCCTAGGTCATATCGCACCCCTTTACTACTTCTGTCTAGGCGACGGCACGCTTAACTCTAGGTACCATTCGCACACAAGTCCGCTGCCAATGCCTAAGTACTACTCTGTGCACCCTACCGACTTTCGGAATATTCACATTCTCCCCGTCCATCATGAGGGTACAACTATAGCTGAACAGTCGCAGATACAACATCAGCACAGTCTCCTGACCAAAGATCTCGGGCGAGCGCAGAGATGCTCGTTCGGATTCAAGGCTGCGCGATCCCGCGACCAGGAAGTTGTCGTGCTAGGTGAATGCTTATCAGTCTGGCTACGAAATTCCGCATTCCATATTCCGAACATCCCAAGCCTACTCCTACTTGTCCTCTGTACCTCGCTGTGCGAAGGGAGAAAGTCACGTCATTTCTGCAAGACTGGGAGCAGACCTTTGGTGCGAATACCAAATCCACTGGCGATACGGACATGGCTAGCGAGGATCCTGCTCTTTCTCTGACAGAATGTCTGGTGGTGTATAGAAAAACCGGTACGGCTATTGATTCAGATCAGGTGTCAAAAAGTCAGAAGCGTGCGCTCCAACTCCATTGCGACAGATTGCGACATCTGGTTCGAGCGGTCACCAGATGGGACCATTTCACCCATTCTACAAAGCAAGTACCAAGGTACCAAGGTAAGATCGAGGCTATTAACTGATCTTGACTTGGGCCCTTGTTTGTGTTTTGACCGGTGTATGTGCGGTTAGATGCGGCGTCTTCAGCAGGAGGTGTACAAAGTAGTGCTCCAATTGCCCAGACTTGTCATCAACAAGGGCCGAGTCGAAGTGTTTGAGCCTCTCCAGGCATCCCAAGCTATGGAATCTTTACCAATAACGAATCAATCGGGTGCTCCCCGCAATTGTGGCAACTCAGGTTATGGCGTGATCCGATACGCGCCTCCAATATAACAATATTCTCCCGAGGCACAACGCTTTTCTGGACCCTGTGCTTCCTTTATCAAATGCTAAATCTGTAGAGAATACAGGGGTTGTTGGATATCGGCTTGTAAGATTGGCAGAGACTCCGCAAGTGCCGCACGATGTCTTTCTCCAGCATCCCGATCCTGGATCTCTCGCTGGCGCGGGACCCGGCCACGAAACCACAATTCCTCGTGGATCTCCGCCATGCGCTGCTCGAAGTCGGGTTCTTGTACATCAAAAACACGGGGATTCCGCCCGCCCTGATCGACGAGGTCATCACGCTGGGCAAAGCCTTCTTCGACCTCCCCGAGGAGAAGAAGCTGGAGATTGAGATGAAGAATGCGCCCTCGTTTCTCGGTTACAACAAACTCGGGATGGAAATCACCCGGTTCAAGACGGACTGGCGCGAACAGGTCGACTTGTCGACGCCGCATCCGATCCCGGGCCCCAATGACCCCTTGTATAGGAACTTGTTGGCGCCGAACCAGTGGCCTGACCCCAACGCGCTGCCGCGCTTCAGGGAAGTATACGAAGACTATATGGCGCGCATGGGCGAGATGAGTATGGAATTCACGAGTCTGATAGCCGAAGCCATCGGCCTATCGTCGGACGCATTCGCGCAATTCTTCGACGAAGCGCAGCAGCACAAGTTGAAGATTGTCAAGTATCCCGACCTGGAAGAGTTGGGTGTCGAAGGGGAAGCGCAGGGTGTGGGGCCCCACAAGGACAGCATGCTCACGAGTTACCTCTTGCAAGCCAGCCATCACCGTGGACTGCAGGTGCAAAATGGCGATGGCCAATGGGTAGACTGCCCGCCCATCGATGGGACGTTTGTGGTGGCCATTGGGCAAGGGATGGAAGCGCTGACACAGGGCGTCTGTCAGTCAACGACACACAGAGTGCAGAGCCCGCCTCGAGGCTCCGGTGCGCGGTACAGTATCCCCTTCTTCCAGGGCGTCAGCTACGACGCGACATTCGAGAGCATGGATGTGCCAGACTCGGTGAAGCAACTGAGAGCAGACATCCTGGCGAAGAGGGGCGGGCAGCGACTGGACGACATCGAGTTTACATTCATCAAGGGCATGTGGAGTCGACTGGGCGAGGCGACCTTGATGAACAGGATCAAGAGCCACCCCGACGTGGGCGAGAGATGGGTAAGTTTTAAGATTGCCTGCCATTCCACATCTTGTAGAGGAACCATACTGATCTCTGCCTGCCAACAGTATCCTGAGCTCCTCAAGAAGATCCGCGCAGACCAGGCGGAGGAAGCAGCCAGATTTGCCGCCGCCGAGGCTGCAGCAAGCAAGTCGACGTCGATTCCAGCGCAGCCGCAATCCATTCAGGCGCATTAGGTGGTGTTTAATGAGAGAAAAAAAATAAGACTATTCAAGAAGACGGTCCGATCTCACGCTATCTCTTTCAAGTAGTGTAGGCGTTTTTTCTTCTTCTAGATGTTACATTCAGAACGACACAGGGTTTGACCGTACCTAGTGGGTAGGGATGTACAAGTTACCACTGCTTTATTACCTACCATAGCACACTCCGTCAATCACAAGCCAGATGCCTGCCTCTAGCGAATACGCCACGTGACGACAGTCGAGCCCACAGCCCACAACCCGCCTTCGCAATATATCAATGCCAAAATGAGGAAAAAAGAAAATATTACCGTGGAAATCAACAAACCAAACCCCTCACCTAAAATATGATTAAAAAAAAAAAAAAGAGACAAAACCACATCATGCGATGCAATCAATACGACCGTGGAAGGATTCGAACCCTCGATCTTTGGTGGGAATGGTGTACGAAATTCATAAGAACCGAAAACCAACGCCTTAACCATTAGGCCACACGGCCGGGACAAACTCCAGAGAATTTTTTTGTGGCAGAGTTTTGTAGCCTGCACTTTAGGGGCATAAATATATAATCATCACAAAAGAGAGGGTGGGGGTGGAAACTCGGGGAGAAAGCCTGCGGGGGTAGGACCTTGTGTGCCGAGTACAGTATCGTACTAGAAACCTACATACTCGGGTGTAGTACTCGGTACATAGTACCAACCATCTCAGATACTCGCACCTACCTATTTAACGGCTGACGGTAGTAAGTATAAGGACCGTTGCCTCGTAGAAACCTTTGTTCTTGTTCTAGACCCTATAC